>SDVV010009853.1:0-16510 GCA_016164225.1 Gammarus roeselii | reverse complement strand
AATACAATACCATCAAATACAGAAAATAATAAAATGTTCATAACTTAAAAACTGACAATGTATATTGGAACTTTCCCCGTCCGTCAGAATGAGCCACCCGTAAGCCAATCGTAACCGTAAGCCGACCGTATTCCAGGCCGTACCCTTAACCTTATCCTCCGAGAGGTGCGAGATAAGATAAGATCTTTATATGACATTGATGGATAAAAAGGTGCTCGAGTACCACTTGCGTTTAGACTACAGGAGACGCTCAAAGGGAATGGATTTAATCAAACAATATCGATGGTGCTATAAAATACCACGTACATACTACGGGACTCACTAATAAAGAGAAAGATGTCAAACCTAGGTATGATAACGATTGGGCAACGATATCCTACGGTAACAGCATCGAATACATAACAACAAAATGTATGGGCAATAACCATAGACAACTGAATAATCGTTATAAAATTTCCTATTCAAATGTATCCTACACCAACAAACCATGGTAATATGTATTAGGCCGCCATTTCTTGCATAACTACATCGATTACACGTTTCCTAAATAAATCAGGTTTGAGCAGTAAAAGTTAGTATTAAAATGAGTCATACATGACAAATAGTGCGAACATTAAAAAAAAACATTAAATTGACAGGCAGCCTGTAACACTATATAATACGATATAAAAGCAGCAGATTAAAATGTTTCCTACACCAACAGCCATCCTAATATGTATCATCATTTCTTGCGAACAAACCAATTATCAACCCGTCAAAAACTTGTAACGAGAGGAGAACATCTACATATAAGATCGCTAAATGACACTGATATATTATGCCCTGTCTTATTCCTTTACATTTGCTTTTTTGATTCACTTCTGCGCCTGATGCCCTTCCTACCCACAGCTTATTATGCCCTATCTTATTCCTTCACAGGGCACGTTTCGATTCACTTTCCTCTACTGTTGTTGTAGGAAAGTGGTGATGTACGGAAAAGGTGGGCCAAGTATTTTGATGAGTAGCTGAATGTTGAGGATGCCAGAGGGGCTGACATTGTTGCTGTGGGTGGTATTGCACGGATGACGGTGTTGGGAGGAAGTCTTGTTGCCGTAAAAGCTAAGAAAGAAGAGCAGGTGGTGGTGCAGGTGATTAAAGCTCAGAAAGCCCTGGTTTGGAAAGGCGTTGCGAGTTATAGTGACTGAAGAGGGGTTTAGTAACGATAATCCAAATGCTGGTGAGGCTACTAAAGCTGTGTTTTGTGTCTGACGATGTGCCGATTGTGTGGCTCAGTGCTTGCTATGTTCCGCTGTATGAGGGCAGAAGAGATATAAGGAGTGCTTGAATTCATGAGGTATAATTTTTTTTTTGTCGGTAAGTGGTACAGGCGAGTGATAATCAAGAGGATTAGGGACAGTACGGATGATGCAATTGGCGAGGAAGAGTGTGACTTCTGGAACGAAGAGTGTGACTTCTGGAACGGTAGAGGGTGTATCGATCAATTTTTTGCAGTCAGACATATGAACCCACTTCATACAGTGCTATAGAGGGTGTTTCATTTGTATGGGTAGGGAGGAAATCTGTTGAAAACGCTTCAGATTGTCTATGTTGGAACATTGGGGAGCGAGGTGAGTGCTAGGTTCACATTGAAGTGTGACCGATACAAAGGCTGCGTTAAATCTCCCTGGCTGTTCAATCTCTACATGAATGGAGTAGTCAGAGAGGTGCACGCGAGAGTACTGGGTCGGGGCTTAGAGCTGTTGCGAACGAATAGGCGGAAATGGGAGTTGAGTCACTTGCTATTTGCAGATGATACGGCACTGATGACAGAATCTGAGGAGAAGTTGCTTAGGAAGGTGAGTTTGAGAAGAAGGAGCTGCAAGTTAATGTGAGTATGAGCAAAGTTATGAGATGTTCGATGAATGTCGTTGGGAGCAGAATTAGTGTCCTCCTAAATGGAGTGTAATAGGAGGAAATTCAGTGATTCAAATGATTGTGCTCCCATGTGAAGCAGCCCGAACTGGTGGAAACGGATGTTAAGTCGCTCGTGACAGAAGCAAAACGAGGGTTGAATGAGGGGGTAGTTGTCCCAAGAGTGCTTTGCGGAACTGAGACTTGGGGTGAGAGCGGAGGAGTGAAGGAGGTTGAATATTTTTGAGATTAAATTTTCGAGGTGCATGGCTGGAGAGACGCTGAAAGACAGGACCAATAACGGCGTTGTGCTAACTAGAACGGGGATGGTGAAGAAGTTAGAGGACAGAGTGGATTTGTGTGTTCTTTGATAGTTTGGGCACATGGTGATGATGGGTGTAGGGAGATTGGTGAAAGAGATGATGAAGGCGGAAGTGAGTAGACGTAGGCCTAAATGTAGACCAAAGTTTCCGTAGATGGATGAAGTGAAGTAGGTATTGGGAAGAGGCGACACACTTGTGGAGGTAGCAGAGAGCGTGCAATGGTTTTGACGTTGACTTGATGTGCATTCCCGCCCCTGGCGAGCCGTTCAGAAACGAGACGATCGTTTGCGGCGGGGGGCGGTCACTATGACACTGCAGGGTTAAACCAGTTTCACTGTCGGGTCCTGCTGCTGACACTGACCTAAGACCGCCCTCTCTACCCAGTGCGAGTGTTGTGCGGCCTCCCGGCCCGACCCTTTGTGCAAAAGGACTAAGTTTGTTTGAATGTGAGTGTATGGGAGAAATGTGAGGTGCACCTCACCGTCGGGCACTCTTCTAACTTGGAAAATTAGCCCAGTGTCTGTATCTGAATAATTTTAGACCGAAATCGTTTCATCGTCTGCTATCCAACTAGAGGCGTAGAGACAGCAGTGAGCGATCACTCGACCGCGACATCTATGATAATTTCGTTTAACTCACCATTTTCAAAAGAATCGCAAGCTACTTCATCATCGGGCTGGCAGACATGGGCTGTAGGGAAAAAGTCCAATCTGCATATAACATTTCAGGTTAAGAAATGGGTTATAACAGGCAGAAGTAAGTCTTTGGAATTGGTCTTTTGGAATAGAGAAATACATAGTATTGGTATTCGAAAAACTTTTAGACCATGGAAAGAGACGCGAGAAGTGTTGGGCCAAGTGAAGGGAAATTCGCAATAAATTGAGGAAATGGAAAACACGACAGGAACTAGATATACTTCCACTATTGACACATGGCCAGAGAAATAAAAAAAATGTCTCCAGCTTTCCCGCGCTTTGGGAATCCACCTCCAAATTGCGACATCACTTCCTGTAAACGACAAATATAGCTTAATTCAGAACTAACCAAACAGGTAAAATATATTAATTCATTCATCGAACACTACTTAATGCATCAACACGGGTATAGAATACCAATCAATTCACAAGACATGAACAAAAGAGCCACTTGCTCCCCAGTTAAGAATGACAAAAGACTATACCCTTGATTGAAGCAATCCACTGCAAGTGCATGACTTTAATGATTTTACAGCATACTTTGTAAATAACGTAGATATAGTGCAAGTAAAGCAAATATGCCAATAGCACAACTATTGCAATTAGGTAAGAAAAAACTTTATGGATAATTACTCAACTGTTCAAGAAGTGAAAAAAAAATTATGGGCACGTCTCTCCGTGGATTGAGAAAAAAGTCTCATAACTGATTTTGAAATCGCGCACCCCGAAAGTACCTACGAACTTACCCGTGAGGGCCATTAGTGCTGGATCCAAGGTCCTCCACCATCCCCTACGATACTCTACACTTCTCCGGACCACTTAATAAATAATTTAGTGCTATATCTCTGGATCTACTACTCCAACGTAGATGGAGACCTCCATAGAAGATGTAGAGTCCAAGGGTCCACGTCTGAAGTCAATTGGGGTTCACTCCTAAAGTCAATGGGGGTCACTGCCAAGTCAATGGGGGTCCAGGGCCAAGTCAATGGGGGTCCAGGGCCAAGTCAATTGGGTCAGTGTCCAAATACTAGGCGGTCAACGTCTGAAGTCCAAGACCCTTGTCAATATGCTCGACCGGGAAAAAACGAGAGGATTTTGACCATTAACAAGGACCACGTCCGTAAGGAGTGAAATGAAATACCTACGGCGTTGATGACAGGTGAGTCGGAACTGCCTGTTCGTTTCCGAGCCGGGTCCGAAGCTAGCGTCGAATCGGGGCCGCAATCGTTAAGAAAAAAATAAGCCTAGTCGCAGTCACGCTCGAGTATACCTTCAGGGGCTCCAAATTTTAAAAGACCAATCAAAATTGGAGAGCAAGACCGTTTGCCATACGCCTTTGAAATAGAAAACGGCTAGTTTTGTACAGAGTCCATTTCGTTCCCGAGACCATTTGCTTAACCACCCCGCTAGAATGGTGGGTGGTTTAGCAAATGGTCTCGGGAACGATGCGAAGGTAAGCAAAGGATGGCTAAAAAGATGATAGGTTAACCAAAGGGGCGTTCGAAAGGTGCTCGAAAAATGAAAGGGTTGTAAGAAAGGTGCTAGTTTAATCAAAGGGTCACTAGAAAGGTGCAAGATTTTTTGAAGTGCCGCTATAATAAGGTTTGCTTGCTACTCATGGAGAAGGTATGCTTGAAAGATGATAAGCCAATGAATGGATCACTATGCAGGCGTCAGATGGCGAACGTGTGCTTTTAATATGTTTGTCAGGGGGCGGTTGTCAGGGCGTATGTTAGACGGTGTCTATGAAGTTGGGTGATAGGAATGCCCTCTTGGTCGGTTACAGACAACAGCTCTTTCCTGCATGTTGTGCTTACAGCCCGGAAATGAAGAGTTTTCTTTCAATCAATTTAGTGAAATGCGATTTGTACTTCCTTTTTATCAGCGTTAAAAGTTAAAGGATTTACAATTTAAGGATTGGGAATGTATTAAGGTATGATGACAGATTGGCATGGTACAGAAGTATTTGACTGTTCGGATCGTGCTTCAATTGACCGAACAGGGCAATTTATGATGCAAGGAAGGGATGTCAGGTTCCTACAATCTGAATCAAATTACCTCGACATGATGTAAAAAAACATATTCATTTTGTGTCTCTTGATAATGGTTGCGAGATGTAATGGTTGTGATTTCCACTCTACACATATAGCTGGCAAATGCGGTGGGTAAATGGTCTATTTACCAAGGGAAATTAAACAAATTCTTATTATGTCAATAAAATTAGTGGTAATTGACGATGCCAGGAAACCATTCCTTTTCGAATAAGTCAATTAATTAAACACATGAAAGAAAAAAAACAATAGATCTAACAGATTTTATGAGTCATTATCTAAAGGTTTCAATGGTGAACATTGAAATGCTTCAGATGGGAATAATGCCAAGGTAATCTGACTTAGAGCGCCTATCTAGTATGACACTCATATGTGGTCAAAAGTAGAACTGAACTAGTTGTGGTCAGCAATAGAACTGCGCCAGCGGTGGTCTGCGATAGAACTGGTTCAGCTGCGGTCTGCAATAAAACTGCGCCAGCGATGGTCTGCGATAGATTTGGTCCAGCTGCGGTCTGCAATAGAGCTGTGCAGCGATGGTCTGCGATAGAACAGGTCCAGCTGCGGTATGCAATAAAACTGCGCCAGCGATGGTTTGCGATAGAACTGGTCGAGCTGCGGTCTGCAATAGAACTATGCTAGCGATGGTCTGCGATACAACTGGTCCAGTTGTGGTCTGCAATAGGACTGTGCCAGCTTTGATCTGCAGTAGATCTGTGCCAGTTGTGGTCTGAAGTAGAACTGCGCCAGTTGGGGTCACCAGTAGAACTGTGGTAGTTGTGATGTGCAGTAGAACTGTGGCAGCTTACAAGTGTTTACATATGTTGGAAGACTACAACAGGCCTATTGTCCCAAACTAGGTTGATTTTTGATAGCAAGAGGATTAGTTCTGAAGTAAAACGTCTAGGAGAGCTTTATATGCCATTTATGTTTTTATAGCATCAACAAAATGAACAGTTCAGCTATTTATCGGCGATTAATGTAGAACTTATCGAACTGCGACTTAAATGTTACGATTGTATTGCTGTTTACAACCTCAGTTGGAAGTTTTTTCCATTCTTCGACAACTCTATACGTGAAGAAATTGGGCATGACGTCGAGTGAAAAACGTTTCCCAGCGATTTTGAATTCATTGTTTCTAGTCTCTCCGTTCGTATCTGGAGTGAAAAGGCTAGCTCGGTCGACGTTTTCCTTACCTTTCATAATCTTCCACAGCTCGTTCATGTCGCCTCTGACTCGACATTTCTCTAGCGAATAAAGATTGAGTACACGTAGCACGTGTTCATCCTATTTTTTCGCAGCAAAGGGATTAGTTTGGTAGCTCTACGTTGAACCTTCTCTAATTTAATAACGTCTTTTCTAAAATATGGAGACCAGAATTGAACGGAGTACTCGAGATGCGGTTTCACAAATGCATTGTATACCATGAGCAAACTGTGTTAGTTTTTGTACGAGATAGTGCGGGATATCATAACCAGCATTTTGTTGCCTTTCTTGGCAGCATCGTTAGATTGCTTGCTGCTTTTCAAGTCGTTACTAATGATGAAACCTAAATCTCACTCTTCTGTGACAGGAATGAGTTTCTTTCCGGACATTGAATATTCGTGCTCGAGGTTATGAGGACCTATGTGCATAACTTGCAAACTTGCTAATGTTTGAGAGTACATCGCTATCGAGGTAGTTAATGAATATTATAATGAGAACTGTACCTAACACGGATCCTTGAGGCCCACCGCTTGTAACATTACTCCAGGGGAAGGAAGCTCCGATAAGTATAACTCGCTAACGTCTGTCCGTAAGACAGCATTTTATCCAGTTGTTAAGCTCGTTTCGAATAACGATGCTACGCATTCACTAACTAGGCGCTCGTAGGGGACTTTATCATAAGCCTTTTGAAAGTCAAGGTAATTGATATCGATTGGAGATTTTGAGTCGGGGATTTCATTATATTCTTGAAAAAAAGTAGCAGGTTCGTAAGCCAGGAACGGTTGTGTCGGAAGCCATGCTGGGAGTCGCCAATCAACTTGTTTGACTAAGGTAGGACTAATTATATCAGTTATCAAACTTTCCATCAATTTGCCAAAGACTGAGGTGAGACTAATTGGACGGTAATTTCCCGGACACTTTTTGTTCCTTTTTAAAATTGGGGTTACATTATCCTCTATTTATTTAGAAGGTCAGGTGCCATTCGTGAGAGATTGGGTGGAAGTGTTTGCTAAATGTTCGGCGATTTCGTTATAGACTCTTTTTGAATTCTGGGATGAACTTGGTCTGTACCTTGAGATTTTGTGACTTTCAATTTATCTATATATTTAATAACTTCGACGGGGCAAAAGTTCACTGTGCTGAGGGCTTCAATTTGTCTTTCCGATTTGATATCCTCGGGATTATGATATTCCTGATTCTTTAACGTAAATACACAACAAAAGTATTCATCAAGTAGGACACTCATTTTGGTGTCCGTTTCTAGCTCACCAAGATCTTTCTCGAGAGGACCATTTACAGATCTTGATTGATTTTGCTTGAAATTTAACTAAAAAATGGTTTTGGATGGGTTTTGGCATTGGCGGCAATTTCGTTTTCATAATATTTCTTCTTACGTTTCTGGAACCTCTTTAGATCTCTTCTGCTAATATTGTATTCAGTCTTTGCTACGTCGTCATGTGAATGTTTCTGTTTTATCTAGTGTTTTGCTTTCTTACGTGACTGAAGGAGCTGCAATTCTCCTTTCCAGTACTTAGGTTAATTGACTGCTTTTTGCTTGTTATTGTTAAGCGATTGATTGACATCTTGTCAGAGGGTTATATTTGCTGACTCAATTTGCTTTTTAAAGTTATCAAAGTAATCTTATCTGAGTGTAGGAACTTTTTCGCAGTTTGTTGACGCTTTCAACTCAAGCTCTATCAAAAAAACGGATACAGTTGTGGTCGCTACTTCTGAGTGGTTCGCCCACTTTGACGTTCGTGACTAGAGAGTCGCTTGCACTAAATAGGAGTTGAAGAATATTGTTAGCTCTTTTAGGATTCTTCACCATTTGGGTCACGAACTTATTGTCTGCAGAATCAATCAGACGTTAACCGGTGGCAGGGCATTTGCCTGTTTCTCAATCAATGTAAGAGATTATTGAGGTTTCCAAGCACAATACTGTGTTATGTTGCGACGACATCGACAAGGGTGTTGTAAAGATCGATATCAGCTGCAATCTTGCTTTTTGGAGGACGATTGACGAAGGTGATTTGCCATTTTATATGTTTACCGACTCCTTGGATTGATACTATGTCGTGTCTGCTGTTTGGAAAAGTGACGTCTACTATTTGCAGAGAGTTTTTTCGAGAAACCACACTCCTTCGCACTCTCGGCCTTGTCTATTTCTGTGTGGATTAGACTAAAAAATATATGTTGCTCAATTTCACACACGATTCTGTGATTGCTATTTTATAGATATTTTCATTCATTGCAAGGATACCTAGTTCTTCGATTTTGTCTCGGAGACTTTTAGCGTTCACATAGTAACGTTTGGCAGTACCGTTGGTCACATTTATTTGATTTTCTTCACTTGTACCGCTTCCACTTTGAGTTTTCGTGTCTGAGCCAAATTTTTGTTTTCGTTTACACGGATTGTACTAGCGGAGCTGTGACTACTGCCTCTAACTCGGATTGGATTGATGACAGGAACTTTTTAGCTAGGACCTGCGTTAATGTGGGAGGCGTTGGGTGATTTTGTCGGGCATTGCTGTCGGAGTTCAGGGTGGAATATCGAGTAAGTTTTTTTACTTATTGTCAGTGATGTTTTCAGTGATAGGGTATCTAGCCCATACGAGTTTATGCGAGCCTTGTTGGTGATTCTATTAAAGTTATAGTACTTTGGGTAGATCATCGTTTCCCGAAGATCAGAAAATGGGATTTTCTGTGCTTTGCAGAAAGTTGCTAGGCGATTGTCAAGAGAAATCATCTTGCTAAACTTGTGTCTGCTTTGGTTTGGATGGGCAGGATGTCCGTGACATGGATGATTGTGTGTGAATCTTTGATATTAATTAGCATGGTTTCATAACTTTTCCCCTTCGATTCTGTCTGCGACATGTCTTTAGCTCTAACTTGTAGTATAATTCGTTTAGAAGATTGACATTGTCATCACCAATCACAATATGTTCCTCTGTATTCTGAGAGTTCATTTCATCGGGCAATACATCAAACCGGTTACGTGTGTTGGGTCGGTAGTGGTGAGATTGTGACCCAACGTGTGTTGCATTATCACAGAGTGGCTGCCTTCTTCTTACAACAGTTGTATAAAATGCCTCGCTATATTTGTCTGAGTTTTCTATCGATTTGATGTGGTTGTTTGTTTCTGCGTCTAGAGCTGGGAGCTTCTTGGCCTGTTCGGAGGCTAGGTGCACTTGAAGTTCTTCCACTTGATTTAGGGTGGCCTCAGCAGTTTCTTTGATTGCTGCTAATTGACTGCTTATCAGATCTTAAAATTTGTGAGATTGTTTTCCGCAAGTTTTCTTATTTTAATTCAGAGCAAGCAAATGGGTTTCCGTGTTGACTGTCTCTGTTTTGGATGAGCCTTTGAAGGTATGACTGAGTTGTACTTTCAGTTGTTTGTTTGTCTCTGCCAGTTGACAAAATTTACAGCGCGCTGACTTGCATTCCCCATTTGAGGGACTCCTGTGCAAATTTCTGGCAGAGCTAGAAGAACTCTCGCAAAACATTGGTTTGGAGGCATACGATTGGTGGCAAATGCAACATTCTCGATTAACATGAATCATTATGAACTGGTAAGACAGATAAAATTTCACCGCTGGTGGCCGCCAGCAACAACCCAGAAGTAACCGAGAGAAATTATATATATGTGTATATAAATGACAACCTTGTTTTGACTGATCAGGGCATCAGCTGGGAAAATATTCTAAAATATGACTGGCAAAAATGCCGCACAAATATAATTGTGTAAGCGTTCTAATAACGCTAATAAGCTCATAAATTGATATAAAAAGCTGTGAATACAAGTAACAACTTTTTAGCAGTCATGAAAAACATGAATATAAGCTTATCGACATACAATAATGCAAACTAAAGAAACTAACCTATCAAAACTGAAGAACAATACGCAAAGAAATAATTTAGTGATCACCTTTACACGAGATTTGATTAGAGTGCCAAGGCTTTCTAGTGCACTGGCGTCAATGTCCTTGTGGCACCGTACCTGATGTACCCAGGCTCAACACATCACAATGATTCTGAGCGTTAGACTGAAAATGAAGCCAGAGTTGCTCACTTGTCGGATTTATTCATGATAATCGTAACATCAACACAGGAGTAAGGCATTTTCTTCTGGTGGGTTTCACGTAACACTTGAAAGGCTTATTAGAAACTCACTCGTTTCTGGCACTATGATCAAAATTGGCAATATATGCTATCT
The DNA here is from genome assembly GCA_016164225.1 of Gammarus roeselii. Taxonomy (NCBI): domain Eukaryota; kingdom Metazoa; phylum Arthropoda; class Malacostraca; order Amphipoda; family Gammaridae; genus Gammarus; species Gammarus roeselii. Next base: position 6,135 of record SDVV010009853.1, on the reverse strand, counting down.
AAATGCACAATACTATCTGCCGAGTGCGCATCCTTGAGTTCATTCAAGTGAAAACACAACGAAACCTTAGAAAAAATATGAGCTGGTGCGCAGGGAATGCGATGAACTGGTGTGCAAGGAAGGCGTTGAACTGATGTGTAGCGAACGCGGTGAACTGGCGTGTAACGAGCGCGATGAGCTGGCGTGTAGCAAGCGCGATGAACTGGCGTGTAGCAATCGCGATGAACTGGCGTGTAGGAGAGAACTGTTTTAGAGGTGTAATCTTTCACGTGGAGTGAGGCACTCACCGCATTAGGTACGGTGAGCAGTCTCGGGTAGGAATGAGGCTTTGGTATATGTCTTAATGAATCGCGGACCACAGGCTGCGGTTAGCTCGCTTCGCGACTGTAGAGAGTAAGGAAGTGTGGAGGTAGGCCAGGGCGCAAAATTCCACCCTTACCCTGTTTGAATAAAGTGGGCCTGTTGTGGTCTGCAGTAGAACTGTACCAGTTGGGTTCTGCGACAGAACTGTGAAAGTTGTTGTCGCCAGTATTACTTCTCCTGCCTGTTTTGGTAGGCTGCACATCTGTGCCCATGTAGCCCGCTCAGAGTTGGTATTGTGTTAACTTGATCAAGTTGCGACGAAGATTTGACTCCGAAAAGTATATAAAAAGTAACCAAAATATTACATACTTCTCCTCCTGTTGGTGGCGATATGACGAAAACATTCATCATGATAGGAAATTTTTTATGTTCAATTTTACTCACAGACGCAGCGGTACAATAATGCAACAAAATTTCGGCGAACAATTATCTAATTATATACAGACACGGAGACTCGATGGGAGAACAATTAAATTTAGATAATTTTCAAGCATGAAAGGTACGAAACTGTGGAGTCCATATCTCCTGATCCTTAAAATTTTGCCTAGATGTTCTATATTCGTTGAGGTCAAATTTTGTGTAGTTGTTACACCCGTGAACGCATGAAAAAAAGACTGAAACTCCGACGTCTATGTTAGCATCATTCAGTCTTGTTTCCATCTCGCCTGTGGCGATATGAACCTTAAAATGCTCTTGCTGTCATGGTAGTAGAATTTTGTTTTACTTCTTCTCGAATTTATTCTACAGTACGACTGCGGCAACGTTGGGACATAGCCATGGAAAAATTCTCATGATCAGTGATGCCGCGGCGAAAAAGTATAAGTAGAAAATGTTGCACTGTAATAGCTACTCCACCCATGGTTCTGGGTCCCCATACGACGGATTGTGGGCAAAGTTTGATGGAAATCCGTCAAGAAACAATTATCGCAGTACGGCTACTCCAAACAAGCATGGCAACAAACGTCTTTTGCCTGGCTCTAGTAGGGCTCTCGTAGGATGGTAGCATCAAATAGTTAATAGAATACATCAGTATCTGTGTTGGTTTGATCATATCGTGAGTGGTTATTGTGTGCCTATCGATTCAACAGCAAATGAAAAAAATCTGTTCATGCAACATATAGTTTTATTCGTTCGATATTCTTCCGTTTCATTCATTCGCTTAGTGGATACAAGATCATGATTCCAGCTCCAATTATAATGATTTCTTAACAATTTTTGTTTCTCTGCAGGCAACAACGGCACAGCGGCCACCGTCGCCTTCGCCGCCATGACGCCGGTGGCGCTGCTGCTGCTGCTAATGGCATTCGACCCTAGAGTGCGCTGATATTAATAACATTATGAATTGAACTGAATTTGTAATATTATGTGCCCAGTTTCAGTGTGCATATTTAAAACTAGAATCCTTTACTGATAAAAAAGCAACGGATAAATAATTGATAGAAAAATGGTTGGGACTAAATGAATTGAATATTGATATTAGAGTATAGTTTACATATGAGTTAATACATTGATTTTCTAAGCTAAATCAAACCCAGTGGTTTCTCTTATTAATTGCAATTATGCTGAATCCATTAATTACGTGTAAAAGTAATGAGATCATGGGGAAAGAGAGTAAATCAACTTTAGAAGAGGCATTTTAAGGTTACGTTTGCAGCAATTAATTGAACATGCAATGAAACATGTAGAAAGAACATGGCATTAATCTGCTGTAGCACTTGATTTATGAAATCAGTGACAGTTTGTGACTTGATCATATAACATAGTCGAGAAGCTTTGAACACCGTGTATTCGAAATGGTCACGTATCTTGGCGATATTGGTGATTAGTGATTGGATTTGGTGATTGTTGCTCACATATTTTTTAGCGAATGTTGTTGTATTAAGTGAGGGCAATGATATTGTCAACTTGTAACCTCCAAGATGTTATTTGTAATACTTTGGAGGGATCCTTTCAGAAGCAGCCCTGGTCTCACGTCCCGGAGAAACCTTGTTATTTGACTTAGGCCAGTTGTTTCACTCACAGCAGTTTCTGTCGTGAATGTGTTAGGTCAGCAAAACATGTAGCCATCAGTTTCGTCTTTTTTAAGAGAAATCAACTAACTTATCATTACAATGCATCACTCATAAACAGGGAGATTTATATATACCTTTTCATAAAGATCTCTATAATATGTTAATTGCAATATCAAATTTCTAGCACCAAGACAGTCTTACATTCTCAGCGACCAATAGGAAGGCGTGCTAGCGGCGCCAGGCCACGGTGCGTGGGAAATATTTGCGTGAACTTTGTATGCTGCTGATACTGCTCTACCGCTTGGGATGCAAAGATCTAATGCAGAGTGTACGCTTTCCGAATGTTCTTGGTAGATTCTGACTGTGTGAGCGTGTATGTTGCACTGTCAGGTAGCCATAACTGGAATATTCTGTTCTGCACAACACAGAATATCCCAGTTATTCTGTGTTGTGCACCACACTGCTCTCCACACCGAACGGCTCAGACCAAAGCATCCCTCACCACACAGCTCTCCACACCGAACGAAACTCCTCAGACCAAAGCCTCCCTCACTACATAGCGCTTCACACCGAACGGTGTTCTTCACACATTAGCATCCCTCACCACACAGCGCTCCACACCGAACGGTGTTCCTCAGACCAAAGCATCCCTCAACAGAGAGCGCTCCACACCGTACGATATTCCTCATATCAAAGCCTACCTCACCACACAGCACCCCACACCGAACGGTGTTCCTCACACCACAGCATTCTTTTCCATATAGAGTTCCTCACAGCAGTATTCCTTTATAACGAGCGTCCCTCAACTACCCAGTGATGGACTTGTGTATACTCTCATCCATACCTTTTTTTTCAGCAATAGATTTTTTCTTGCACATCAGCGTGTTTACTCTGTTTTGGTTGAAGGACACAGCACTAAATGTCACTTGGTGTATTACAACGTGGCCTGGACTGGTAGAGCAGATACGCGATGTAGACCATACTTGCACTCTGCACGTGCTTACATATATCCCCCAACAAGGGGGTGGGCCGATGGCAAGGCGCACCTCACACTCTCATACACTCACACTCGCACACCTTTGCTCTTTCGCGCAAAAGGGTCCGGCCGGGGACCTCGCAACACACCCTCCGGGTCCTGAGTGCTCTTCGAGGTCAGTGTCGGCAGCAAGGCCCGACAGCGTGACTGGTTTATCCATGTCGCGTCATGATGAACGCCCCCCCCCCCTCCCACGAACATCCCGTCTCTCAACAATATGCCTAGGGAGGGAAAGCCCATCAGAGCAGCGTCAAAACTCATCCGTTCACTATCATTCTCCACTCACGCCTATCCAGTGCACGCTCTCTCGCTACCTTCACACTCATGTCTCTCCTTCCTAACGCCTGCTTTACACCATCCATTCACCCAAACTTCGGTCTCCCTCTAGGCCTACTTCCACTCGCTTCTGACTTTAACACCTTTTTCACTAATCTTCCTTCATCCATCCTCAGTATGTGCCCGAACAATCTCAATACACGCGAATCAACTGTCCTCTAATTCGCAACCAGGACCGTATCATCCGCAAATAGCAACAGGCTCAGCTGACAACTCCGCCCATTCGCTTCCAACAGCTCCAAGTCACGACACAGCACACTCGCGTTCACCTCTCTGACCACTCCATCCATATAGATATTGAACAGCCAGGGAGGCATCACGCAGCCTTGTCTCAGTCCACTTTCACTGAGAACCAATCACTCACCTCGCTTCCAACTCTGACACATGTTCGGCTGCCAACATAGAAACTCTGCACCGCTTGCAACAAATATACGCCCACTACATACAAACGCAACACCCTCCACAGCGCTTTCCTTTCATTCCTGTCGTATGCCTTCTCCAGTACCATGAAAGCCCAGAACACGTCCTTCATCTTTGCAAGGTACTTCTTACAGACCTGTATCACTGCAAAAATCTGATCGGCGCACCCTCTACCACTCTCAAAACCCCACTCTTCCTCTCCAATTGCGCAGTCCGTACAGTTTCTAATCCTTTTGGTCAGCACGCTTCCGTACAACTTGCCAACCATACTTAACAGACTGATACCTCTCGAGTTGCAGCATTCATTTCTATCTTCTTTGCTCATATATAGCGAAACGAAGCAGGCACTGCGCCACTCAATTGGTACCACGCTTGCCACAAAACTCAAGTTCAGTAACCTCACCAACCATTCTACAATCGTTACTCCACCCTTTTTCAGGCACTCGGGTGCAACGCCATCCAAACCAGGGGCTTTCTCTGCTTTCATCACCTCCACCGCCTCCTGAACCTCTTCCCTGGTAATGTCCGCCGCAAGTCTCTCTCCCAAAACTGGCATCCGAGAACCACCACCCACAGCAATAATTTCAGCCTCCCTGTCATCCTCGACATTCAACCACTCATCAAAATACTCAACCACCTCTTCCGTACATCACCACTTTCCAACAACAACTGGCCGTTTTCATCTTTCACCACTTCCTCCTTTCCGGGCTCTCTCTTTCTTACCTCTTCACTTCTTTCCAGAACATCTTTGTGTTCTCATCAAAATTCTGGCACAACCGACTGCCCCACCTGGCATCAGCGTCCCTTTGGCTCTCCTCACAACCCGCTTCACCTCGTTTCTCCTCTCTTTTCATCCTTCATATGCCACCACCGACTTCACCTGCACCCACTTCTCAAACGCTCCTCTTTTCCGTGCCACCGCCAGTTTAACGTTCTCGTTCCACCACTCGCAACCTTTCCTTCTGCACCCGCCCACACGACGCACAGCACACACATTCTTCGCACATCTCAGCAACTCATCTCTTAACGTCTCCCATTCTTCCTCCACATTTCTCAGGTCCTGTCCCCTCACGTTGTCATATTATTCTCTCAACGCCTGTTGGAACTCCTCAGCTCAGCTTGTCACAATCATTTCGCTCACTTTCACTACCTCTCTTCCTCCTCCCACTCTTTTGTTGCCCTTCCACCTCTGCTCCACTCTTAAACTACAAATATGTGTTATCATAATTAAAGAATTCATATTTTATCTGATCGTTTCAAAAATATATCCATACTTAATTATTTTGATACGATATAACACGTCGCAGTTATCATGTATAATGGCGCAGGCGGATTTGGGTGTTTACAAAATGACAGAACTTAAACGAGGATTCATGATTGAATTAAAATATTGTGACTCAAACTGGGCTTTCCTTGACAGAAAATTGTGTTCTATGGAATCCCCCACCTACTTATTTTCTATAAGAAAAAATTATACATGTAATTTGCAGCACATATTAGTAGCCTACATGCGGTCGCCAGGAAGAGTTCGCCGGCATTTGAATTAATAATAGACCTTTGTTGACAGGTATGCTATTTTTTCGTCATCCATGAAATGTTTTGTAAAATTACGTTTGCCCCAGAATGAATTAAGGATTTGTGAAAAAATAGGTCCGTAACATCAATAATAAAACATATTGTAATCTAGGCTCTATAAGTGTTTTAATATGCCTTTAATCATGGTAATGGTAAATTGAACTACGTTTTTAATATTACGTTGAATTGAATAACTTTTTGTTATCTACTCTGGACTTTTCGTATGAACATTTTACAATATTCTTTATATATTTTTTTGAAGTATTTATTGTTCAGAAGTAAATTGACATTCGCCACTTAATCTCAGTTAAAATTAATGCTTTACCAAGCAGCCAAGCAAACGAGTTTATTCCCATTTTTTTTTAGAATATCAGCATCAGCGAACTTTGTATA
>SDVV010009852.1:0-16510 GCA_016164225.1 Gammarus roeselii | reverse complement strand
CTTTGCAATTATGCCTTCGACCTCGTCAATTTTCAAATCAGCTTTGCCGAGTATTTTCAGTTGAATTCTCCCTTTTCGCTGATTTGATTTGAAGGAGGTGACATTGTAATCACCAATCACAATAATTTCCTCTGTATTCTGAGAGTCCATTTCATCGGGCAAGACATCGAATCGGTTACGTGTATTGGGTCGAAAGTGGTAAGATTGTGGTCCAACGTGTGTTGCATTGTCACAGCGTGGCTGCCTCCTACTTGCTACAGTTGTGTACAGTGCCTCGCTATGGAAAGAGGTAACTCGTATCGCGAGGTTTACAAGTGTTTACAAGTGTAGGAAGACAACAACAGGCCTATTGTACCAAACTGTGTTGCTATTTGATAGCAAGATAGCAAGTTCTGAAGTTCCTGGCGTTAGTTGTCATATAATCTCCAAGCCTTAGACTGAATCAAGGTGCTATTAAAATCATTGTAGAACTCAAAGATCATCAAAATTACGTACGAAAGGTAGACGTGATACGTGTGTTATCACTTGTCCAAATCCTAAAAACTGAATAGATAGCACAAATGCATTCAAATTTTGAATCCTGAAGTCAATTGATGTAGATAATTAACTCACAATCAGACGAGATGTCGACTTGATTACGCAGCCAACGTTATACTTTGAGCAAACGTTGAACCTCTTCTGAAGTTGAAAGCCAAAGTGACAGGAGGTGAGCTATCAAGTATTCATATGCGTCATACCACGGATATCTTACTTAGGTAATGGAATACATGCCCATCCGGTGTGTAATTAAGATGACCGTTGTATGACCTACATCAATGTCTGCTCACCTTCTAGCACTTTGGCTTCAAAGTCCTGAAGAGGTTGATCCGTTCTACAAAGAAACGGGTTGACTATCTACACCCAACAACCACGTTGATGTTAAGCGTTTTTCCATCGCAATTATCGAGAATTGCATCGACATAGTTTCAAAATTACAAATAACTTTGACCAATCAAAAAAAAAACGAGTCCTTTAATTCGTATTTCCCAAAAATATAAGTTATGGGAACTCGGAATTTATTTATAGATCTCCAGTATTTACATCACTCCAGTATTCACATCTCTCCAGTATTCACATCACTCCAGTATTTACATCACTCCAGTACTTACATAACTCCAGTATTTACATAACTCCAGTATTTACATAACTCCAGTATTTACATCACTCCAGTACTTACATCACTCCAGTATTTACATCACTCCAGTACTTACATCACTCCAGTACTTACATCACTCCAGTATTTACATCACTCCAGTATTTACATCACTCCAGTATTTACATCACTCCAGTATTTACATCACTCCAGTATTTACATCACTCCAGTTTTTATATCACTCCAGTATTTACATCACTCCAGTTTTTATATCACTCCAGTATTTATATCACTCCAGTATTTATATCACTCCAGTATTTATATCACTCCAGTATTCATATGACTCCAGTATTCATGTATTGTTTTTGAACACTTTTTTTTGCCAAAACTCAGAACTCGGATGAATCGTCCGGTAGATGACACTTATTATTCCATACCTTAATGAACAGATGCACATCAGTCACCAAAAGAGTTTGCAACGTTATCGTGTAATCATCACTTGGAATACTTGTATCAATGAACGATACACAATTTCGAAGAGTAAAGGTATCTTTGATTTTAGCGTTCGAACAGTTGCCCGATTCACAAGTTATATTAAACGAGCGGCTCCATCTATGCAATAAACCATCAAAGTGGTCACATTTTACATTTTTGATGCTGAAATACACCCTAGAATAATATAAAATGTTGTGCTCACAAATTATGGACAGAAATATTCAAATAATGTTGGTTAAAACTACACAGTTTGGCATTTATAACTCCATGCAATATCCCACGCTGTGGCCACAGGTAAACTAAGCAATTCCCAAACATGAAAAATGTGAATTAACCCATCAACTGGTTAAATGATTCCTCAGAGACGAATAAAATAGGCTGGTTATAGATGTAATACAATCCGTCTGCGATACATCTAATAAAATACCCTGCCGCTAGACATGATTAAATTCCCTGGCGTTAGTTGTAATAAAATCTCCAGACTTTAACCTGAATCAAATCCTCTAGTGTTAGACGTAATAAAATCTCCCGCGTTAGATTTAATAAAATCCTTAGGCGTTTGAGACACACTAAAATCTCATGGCGTTAGACAGATAATAATTCATTGGCGATAGACGGAATAAAATTTCCTGTCGATAGACGTAATGAATTTTATGACGGTCAATTAATTTCAGATTAAATTAAGGGGTCCACCTCCATCCGTAGGGCGTGAGTTTCATAAATCCTGGTATGTTCTCATTCGTTCACGCGTTTTTTCTTCTTTGCTTTTACTCTTTTACTCATTTCAGCTTTCTCTTCCGTTCATCTTTTATAACGCAAATGAAGGATTTATTCGTACATTTTATTCGATTAGTGGGTCCTACCTTAATCTAATAAAATCTACGCTCTGACGAGAGTGTTAGCGCTCTTGTATAGAGCGTAGGGTTGATAGATTCTGTTAGGTTCTCACTCCTTCTCGTGCTTCTTATTTTATCCTTTTATGGCGTAAATAAAGGATTTATGCGTAGTTCTTGAAGTAGGTTTTCAATTTTACGCTCCTTCAGTCATCGAGGTAGGAAGTTTTAGAGATAAGATGAAATGAAGGTGCCCATCCCGTACCCGCAGCTGCGGCTTGAGTCCCTGCAGGCTTCCATTTATTGCGCGAAGATCGTCTACAAGGAGTAACTCGCATTCCAGTGTGCGTGTAAATTAAAATGATTCTGAACTTTCAATTGAGGCCCATATGCATGCCGGTGCATAAATGAATGTTCTAAGTCAAATAAAGTATTTATATGTAGTTATCTGAACAGATCCTCGTATATGTGCTCTCTCCTAAATATACCAAAGTATACAGTGGGGTAGAAAAACCACCGCGTTTTCACCGCTACTTCGTTTCTGGACGGCTTCGTATTGGCGGCATGAAGGAGTAGGTTTTGTAGGCACCAAGAGGGATTTAAGGAAACTAGTCGAGCCGTCGCGAGTGCGCTGTCCTCCATCAGTAAGTGTTTCATGCTGGTAGATAACCACTTACTGGCACCGGGGACATGGTGGCTCGAGCGGTCTTGTGTAACGCTCATTAGATGGTTGTGAGTTACCCACGTGTGCCCTGTGCGCAGTTAGTTGATGAATATTTGGTCTTTTTGTCTTAGCAAATTTGGTTACCCATTTTCCAACCGAGGGTTTTGCTGAAAACATATTCGGCCAGCTTTGTGACCATCGGGGGGATGTTCGGTAGGTGTTGATAGGGGAATAATCTTGAAAGTGATTGGTGATAAATTGTTCTTGAGGAGTGGACGCCGGTTTAGCAAGTGAATCTACGAGATCATTTCCTTTCTTCCCGCGGGACCCGGGATTTAGCAAAATTCAACCGCTTAGCCTGTCTCACACATAGTATATAATGCAACGTTTTGATCCGAGCGGGGGTACTCGGACAGTAGATATAAGTGTGGCTTGACGCATTTTTTTTGGGGTCCCACGAGTACCCCCCCCCCTCGGCAAAAAGTTGAAGGCGCTCCTGAATATGGTGTGGCTAGACGCATTATTTTTTATTCGGAGAATGATGTGGTTAGGAAGTATGATATTTCTTAGTGTGTCCGACTAAGTCGCTGTATATCTCGGACATTGAAGTTGTATGTTAAGACAATTGCTCTTGTGTTCAAGTTAATTACTGTACCTTCATAGGAGCACCCGGGAGGGGGGGGAAGAGGGTAGGGGAGGAGGAAAGGGTAGGCGAGTCAGGCGTCTAACTGTGCCGAGATGCATTTTTTTTCTTAATGGGCCAATGTAAGTGTTAGGAAGTATGTTATTTTTTAGTTTGACCGACTTAGTCGCTTAGACATTGTACTTGTAGGTTTATTTAGCTCCATTCTGGTCAATTACTTTTAGGGTGGTCAAAACGCAAGTGGCACTCGAGGATCTCTTTATCCATCAATGTCACACATAGATTTCATTTCGAGATATATGGTCCTCTCAGAGAATAAGTTTTTCTTACGGTTTCCTTACAGTTACGGGTTGCTTACAGTTACGTTTGCTTACGGACGGAATAAATAGATGTACGTTATTAGGCCTTGTCTACGCTATGTATAATTGTATTGGATTATTTCGCACGGTAGGAGGGTTCAATATATTACTATGTTTGTTATTGAATGACTCATATGAATAGAAGTTTTTATAACGATTCTATTTAGTTTTCAATAGTTATTGCCCATACATTATGTTATTTATTCCATGTAGATACCGTAAGATATCATTGCTCAATTGTTATCATACCTAGATATGACATCTTTCTTTTTATAAGTGAACACCGTTGTTTATACATGATATTTTATTGCACGATTGATATTATTTGATTAAATCCACTCGCCTTTTCCCATTGAATGTATATATTTTTTAGAGTCTCGTCAGGACACAATGTTAAGAAACAAATAGCTGCAGATACGTTTACGTATTTTTCAGACGATTTTTTTTCTGTAGACAATGCAACAAGACTTATTTATACAAATTTATTTATTTGCTCATTTTATATATTTATTCGAGTCTGGTATGATTAGTGTCATAGCAAGTTTTTGGAAGGGGTGGGGTGTGTGTAGGGATCTCATAGCAAAATTTTCGATGAACGCTATGAACATTTACAGGTATAACATGTTCTCGTGGACGGGCTTTCTTCATTTCATGCAAAACTGTACTCATATGGTAGTATTTCTGCCTCAAGCACCGCTTGTTTTTCATACTGTAGCTAATGCGCTCTCAAGCGTGTGATCGATCTGACGATTGACCTGTATCAATCACTGTCATACGGCCAGCACGCTACGAGAGAGATTGCATCTATTTGCGGTGACTTAGTTCCTTATTCTTGTCTCGTGTGTATCCAATTTCTGTAAATCTGCGGTGCAGATACACCCGGAGATTGATGGTGTGCAAACCTAAATATATACGTTTTTGTTTAACGGTCTTATTTCATAAGAGCATTTACGGTAAGAATATATTTTTAGAGGGCGAATGCCGCATTTTTACGCCTCAATGTCCACGCGCGCACACGCGCATGCGCGCATGCGTACGTTGTCACCGTGGCGCGGTTTTAGTGTGTCACAAAAGAAGCTGTAGACTTGTGCTGTAGCTTTTGTTTGGACCTGATGAGATATACATCTTCGATAGCTTAGGTAGCTGTGTACAACTTCAATTTGCTTAATACCTATCACATTTTGTTGCAAGGCAGGAGGCGTTGTAATGAATTTTGATGCAAGGCATGTTGCATATCTGCAATTTCTTCATCTTACATGGGGTGTATTGTGCGATAGTTGGAGGAGTCCATGTATTCAGACAGAGACGATTACCGCATTTTTCGCCTCAATATCGGGGCATACCTTTTAAACTGGACTAATATCTATCACATTTTCAATGCAAGGCAAGAGGCATTGTATTGCAACTTCGTTGCATGTCATGTTGCATATATGCATTTGGATGCTAATCATTAGAGTTAAATTTAGGATATTGCAAACAAAGATTCATTAGATATCTTATCTATTGATAATAGATTTTGACACATTTATAAATGGTAGGGGTTTATATGGGTTATCATTTATACGAAAACATAACTATTCACTCCGAAAATCGACACGAGCATCTTGGCGAAACATAAGTAACGACTTCAACTCATGTGTTATCTTGATCCTTGGTGCCAGTGCCGCTCTGTGGGTTCTTTATCAATGATGTGCATTTATTCCTTACCTGAAGCTGTCGACTCGTCATATCGGTGTAGGATTCATCATCTGGGTGTGTTTTTTTCTCTGATCTATTGTGTTCTAGACTAACGCCCTTAGTATACATTTTAGATAAACGGCGACCTCTGTGAAAAGTGTATGCAACACTTGCAATCCTATCCTTGTAACCAAAACTTTTGTTTATAGTCTTCAGCGAGCTTTTTCTCGACACTAGTTTTTTAATTACTGTTACACGTTTATGACATCGAATCGTTTCAGGTACGTTCGTTCTTTTGCCCCCATTACCATTCATTATATCCCCGTATATTTTGAAAATGTACATAATTTCTCCTTGCACTCAAACGTTCGAGACACGGTTCCCACTCTTCATGATTCATTTCCAACATATTTGAAACAAAGTCAGACATACATTTGATTTTATTGAGCATTTTTACACTTCTTATGCTTGATACCCTTTCATTACCCCAATTGATAACTCGGTTTCCTTCAACTTCAGCAGGTATTTCTTCACATGACATCTCCTCGATATCACTATCACACGCTTCAATATCACTATCACTGATATCCATTCCACTTAAAGTATCCTGCGTTATTCCCATGAGTCCTATTTTATACATACAGGATTGTTGGTGTCACTGCGTTGGCACATGTACGGGCACCATGTAGGCATTTACACACATTTCGTGCAAAAGGGTCAAGGGTTACTGAGGGTTACTATTCACTGCCAGATACATCTATACCAAGGCAACCTAACCTATAGAACAACATCCCTGGCTTTTGTTACAAGATATTTAATGAGGATCATCTTCACGGTATGTTATGTTAAAAGAACTAATCATCTTATCCTAACCTAACCTAACTCGTTGTATCCTAGAAGTTACGTTTTTTTCAATCGACTTTTCATGCTTACAAATTATTTTTTAAGTGTTTTAGGATTAATGCATAACAAATACCTCCACATGCCCATACATTTCGATTAATCCTTTGCAGTTTGAAAGACATTTCCAAATCTGATCTAGTAATTTATCAAAAACCTTACCTACCCTAACTTAACTTATTTACGGTATTCAGTCATTGATATATACAATGCATAACAAATATTTCCACATGTCTGTACATTTTGATCAATCCTTTGCAGTTTGAAAGACACATCCAATTCTGATCTACCAAATTTCATCTGTTTTCATAAATAATTTCATCATTGTTTGAATGTTATATATTTTTTCCATATGATTCTTGATGTTTGATTTGATACAATTCTAAGCCCCCCTCACATGATTTTCACACCCATCAAAAACCTAACCTAACCTAACCCAACCTTATGTATGATACCTACCCTAACCTTATGTACTGTTTACAGTCATTGAGATATACATATGAACCCCCCTCTACACAATTCTTTATAAAACTTGCACATAATTACTTCTACTTCGCGGTCAATAACGACTCAGATATGTTACCAGAGAAGACTGATTACCTAACATAACCTAACCTGACCTTATGTATGGTTCCTAACCTAACCTATTGGATCCAAGAATAATGTAATTTCGATCGATTTTTCCATGCCTGCATATGATTTTCAGTGTTTTAGGATTAATGCATAAAAAATATTTCCACTTGTCTCAACATTTGGGTCTATCCTTTGCAGTTTGATACACACATCCAATTTCTGACTTAGTAAATCACCAAAAACCTAACCTAACCTAGCCTTATGTACACTGTTCAGTCATTGATATATACATATGATTATTTATAAAACTTGCCCCTAATTATTCCCACTTCGTGGTCAATCTCGAGTCATATATGTTATCAGAGAGGACAGATTTTCCATCTTAGATGGATTGTATGTTGCAAGTATACGGGTTACAGTTGTATGTAACAAAGTTCAAGGGAAATAAGAACGCAACTCTCGAAATTGATATGATCCGAGTGGAAAATTATAATGACTGTAATAAAGCTGAGATATTGGGAAACGGATTTTACCTAAGAATTAAAGAAAATCTGGAACGTATGCAAAAATTCCTCATTGATGAAGAACAGAATGACATTGAATTTGAGAAGGGAACGGAACAGCCTTCGGTATTCGCAACAAAGATATGCTGGATCATGTGATCGATTTTGAGAGGAAACAGAAACATCGTGATGATGGGTATGGATGGTTGTACGAGCCCTGCTGTGATCGAAAAAACGAGTTGGATGTCATTGATGATGTCAGCACGTTCTGTAATTATTACTAATAAAAAACTAAAAAAACTATGCAAATCCTAAATCATTTGTTTATAATGTCCTGAAACTCAAAGGTTAAGCGATGAATTGCATACATTGCGTCGGTCGGAGGTAACATCCATTTGTCGAAGTCGGTAGAAGAATATGTTTCAAGGCGTGAAATGATGGCATAAACCTATCACGAGGTGAATGATCTAGATGTGCGACAAAATGGTGAGATATAAATCAGAGTCCGATCAGATCATACTCAGTCATGATTGTGATTCTGTTGTGGGAGGATGGGGTATAGCTCGAGTCATCGTTTTGTTCGAAAGTAATGGGGTGATGTGGGTCTGTAAACTTTGCCAGAAAGAAATAAAATTAAATAAACAAATTCACCAGTGATGTGTGGAGGCATTTGAAACGAAGTCATCGTGAAAAGTATGAAAATTATAGGAAAGAAAAAGGCAAATCCACTGTGCAAGTCGTCAAAGGATGAAGTGCCAGGATATATTGAAGTAAATGTGGTAGACCAAGCATGAGATGAAGTGCCCGTTTGTTTGATGATGGAAACAAATATGATACACTTGTAACATTCAATCCATCTAAGATTGAAAATCTGTCCTCTCTGATAACAGATATGACTCGAGATTGACCACGAAGTAGAAATAATTAGGTGCAAGTTATATAAATAATCGTGTGGAGGAGGTTCATATGTATATATCAATGACTGAACAACGTACATAAGGCTAGGTTAGGTTAGGTTTTTGATGATTTACTAGATCAAAAACTGAATTTGTGCATCAAACGTCAAAGGATAGATCAAAATGTTGAGACATGTGGAGATATTTTTTATGCATTAATCCTACGACACTGAAAATCATATGCATGCATGAAAAAGTCGATCGAAATTACATTACTCTTGGATCCAATAGGTTAGGAACCATACATAAGGTCAGGTTAGGTTAGTTAATCTATCCTCTCTGGTAACATATGAGACGAGATTGACCGCGAAGTAGAAACAAATCAAGCTTTTTCGAGTACCGTGTGGAAGGGGGTTCATATGTATATGTCAATGACTGAACATCGAACATAAGGTTAGGTTAGGTTGGGTTTTTGATGATTTACTAAACCAAAAATTGGATGTGTGTATCAAACTGCAAAGGATAGATCCAAATGTTGAGTGGAGATATGAATAAACACTGAAAAACATATGCATGCATGAAAAAGTCGATCGAAATTACATTATTCTTGGATCCAGTAGGTTAGGTTAGGTTGGGATGATCAGTTTATTCAATATAACATACCGTGAAGATGATCGACATTAAATATCTTGTAGCAAAAGCAAGGGGTGTTGTTCTATAGGTTAGGTTGCCTAGGTATTAATGCATCTGGCAGTGTTGGATCGAAATGTAGAGTCAAGTGGAGATATTTGTTATGCATTGTATAAATCAATGACTGGAACCCATACATAAGTTAGGTTAGGTTATGTTAGGTAATCTGTCTCCTCTGTCTCCTCTGGTAACATATATGAGTCGAGATTGACCGCGAAGTAGAAATAATTAGGTGCAAGTTTTATAAAGAATCGTCTGGAAGGGGTTTCATATGTATACATCAATGACTGAAAACCGTACATAAGGTTAGTTTAGGTTAGATATCTTACATAAGATCAGGTTAGGTTAGGTTATGTTTTTTATGGGTGTGAAAATCATGCGAAAGTGATTTAAAATTGTATCAAATCAAACATCAAGAATCATATGAAAAAAAAATAACATTCAAACAATGATGAAATTATGCATGCAAACAGATTAAATTTGCTAGATCCGAATTGGACGTGTCTTTCAAACTGCAAAGGATTGATCAAAATGTAGAGACATGGAGATTTTTGTTATGCATTGTATATATCAAAGACTGAATACCGTACATAAGTTTGGTTAGGTTAGGTTTTTGATGAATAACTAGATCAGAATTGGATGTGTCTTTCGAACTGCAAAAGAATGATCGAAATGTAGAGACATGTGGAGATATTTGTTATGCATTAATCTTAAAACACTTAAAAAAATCATTTGTAAGCATGAAAAGTCGATTGAATAACAACGTAATTTCTAGGATACAATAGGTTAGGCTAGGTTAGGATGGAATGATCAGTTATATTAACATAACATACCGTGAAGATGATCCTCATCAAATATCTTGTAACAAAAGCAAGGGATATTGCTCTATAGGTTAGGTTAGGTTGCCTAGGTCTTAATGCATCTGGCAGTGTATGGTAACCCTTATGCACAAAATGTGTGTAAATGCCTACATGATGCCCATACATGTGCCAATGCTGTGACACTAACGATCCTGTATGTATAAAATAGGACTCGTGGGAAAAACGTGGGATACTTCAAGTGGAATGGATATCAGTGATAGTGATATTGAAACGTGTGATAGTGATTTCGAGGAGATGTCATGTGAAGAAATACCTGCTGAAGTTGAAGGAAACCTAGTTATCAATTGGGGTAATGAAAGGGTATCAAGCATAAGAAGTGTAAAAATGCTCAATAAAATCAAATGTATGTCTGACTTTGTTTCAAATATGTTGGAAATGAATCATGAAGAGTGGGAATCGTGTCTCAAACGTTCGAGTGCAAGGAGAAATTATGTACATTTCGGAAATCTGTGGGAGATATTAAGAACAAACCTAAAATGATTCGATGTCATAAACATGTGAAAGTAATTAAAAAACTAGCGTCGAGAAAAAGCTCGCTGAAGACTAAAAACAAAAGTTTTGGTTACAAGGATAGGATTGCAAGTGTTGCATACACTTTTCCCAAAGATCGCTCTTTATCTAAAATGTATACTAAGTGCGTTAGTCTAGAACCCAATAACTCAGAGAAAAAAATACACCCAGATGATAAATCCTACACCGATATGACTAGTCGACAGCTCCAGGTGAGGAATAAATGCACATCATTGATAAAGAACCTACAGAGAGGCACTGGTACCAAGGATCAAGATAACACAAGAGAGGGAGGTCGAAGTCATCACTTATGTTTCGCCAAGATGCTCGTGTCGACTTTCGGAGTGAATAGTTATGTTTTCGTAAGATTGATAACCTGTGTAAGCCCCTACTATATATAAATGTGTCAAAATCTATGAACAATAAATAATATAGCTTATAAATGTCTGTTTGCAATATTTCAAATTCAACTCGAATGATTAGCATCGAAATGCATGTATGCAACATGACATGTAACTAAGTTGCAATACAATGCATTTTACCTTGCACTGAAAATGTGATAGATATTAGTCTCTGTCTGAATACATGGACTTCTACAACTATCGCACAATACACCTCTTTTACGATGAAGAAATTGCAGACATGCAACATGCCTTGCATCGAAATGCATTACAACGCCTCCTGCCTTGCATTAAAATGTGATAGGTATTAAGCAAATTGAAGTTGTACACAGCTACCTCAGCTATCGTAGATATATATCTCATCAGGTCCAAACAGAAGCTAAGACACAAGTCTACAGCTTCTTTTGTGATACACTGGCACCGTGCAACGGTGACAACGTACGCATGCGCGTGTGCGCGCGTGGACATTGAGGCGTAAAAATGCGGCATAAGACCGTAAAACAATTACGTAGATATTCAGGTTTTCGCACCAAACAATCTCCGGGTGTATCTGCACCGCAGATCTACAGAAAGAGGATATCACGAGACGAAAATAAGGAACAAAGTCACCGCAAATAGATACAATCTCTCTCGTAGCGTGCTGGCCGTATGACAGTGATTGATACAGGTCAATCGTCAGATCGATCGAATGCTTGAGAGCGCATTAGCTACAGTATGAACCATAAGCAGTGCTTGAGGCAGAAAAACTACCAAATGAGTACAGTTTTGCATGAAATGATGGAAGCTCGTCCAAAAGAACATGTTATAATCTGTAAATGTTCATAGCGTTCATGTTACGAAAATTACTGATAAGACAGACCAGACCAGACCAGAACTTACCTATATTTCCATGAGCTTATCCAAAATTTTGCTATGGGGTCCCTACACACCCCCACCCTCTCCAGAAACGTGCTATAACACTAATCATACCAGAATCGAATAAATATATACAATGAGCAAGTAAATAAATATATATAAATATATCTTGTTTCATTGTCTACAGAAAAAAAAAATCATCTGAAAAATACGTGAACGTATCTGCAGCTATTTGTTTATTAACATTATGTCCTGACGGAACTCTGAAAATATATGCATACAAGAGGATTTATTAATAAATATAGATTTCAACTCGATGGGGCTACGAACTTATTACGGCAGTCGCTAATAAATAGAAAGATGAAAGCACGTCCACATCAACAGGTTTTATCATGTAAATGTTCATAAAATGTAAATAATTTTTATATGCTCTTATGTAGATAAAATATATAAATTATAATCTTAAACTTGTCTCATTGTCTGCAGAAAAGCATATCTAGGAAAATTCGTGAACGTATTCGCAGCTATTTGTTTCTTAACATTGTGTCCTGACGAAGCTCTGAAAAATATATACATTCAATGGGAAAAAGCGAGTGGATTTAATCAAATAATATCAATCTTGCACTAAAATATCACGTATAAACAACGGTATTCACTTATAAAGAGAAATATGTCATATCTAGGTATGATAACGATTGAGCAATGATATCCTACGGTATCTACATGGAATAAATAACATATTGTACGGGCAATAACTATTGAAAACTAGATAGAATCGTTATAAAAGCTTCTATTCTAATGAGTCATTCAATAACAAACATAGTAATATACATCATACCCTTCTACCGTGCGAAAGAATCCAATATAATTATACATAGCGTTGACAAGACCCAATAACGTACATCTATATAATCCGTCCGTAAGCAAGCGTAGCTGTAAGCAACCCGTAACCGTAAGGAAACCGTAAGGAACCCATATTCTCCGAGAGGACCATATATCTCGAGATAAGATCTTTGTGTGGCATTGACCACCCCAAAAGTAATTGCCCAGAATAGAATATATTAACCCTACAAGTACAATGTCCAAGCGACTAAGTCGGTCAAACTAAGAAATAACATACTTCATAACAATTACATTGACCGAACAAAAAAATTGCGTCTCAGCACACTTAGACGCCTGACTCTCCTTCCCTACCCTCTTCCCCCTCCCGGGTGCTCTCTATGAAGGTACAGTAATTAGCTTGACCACAAGAGCAATTGTTTCAACATACAACTACAATGTCCGAGATATACAGCGACCAAGTCGGACACACTAAGAAATAACATTTTTCCTAAACAATAATTGACCGAATTGAAAAAAAAAATGCGTCTAGCCACACCATATCCAGGAGCGCATCCAACTTTTTGCCGAGGGGGGGTACTCGTGGGACCTCCCCCCCCCCCCCAAATTGCGTCTAGCCACACATATATTTACTTCGGACTGGCTGAGAATATGATGTATTTTGTTTTTGTTAATCGAGTGCGTACAGCTTTACAGACACTCCGTACACAGTAGCATTTCCCACTCCATTGATGGTTATGCAGCGATTAGTGTACATACAGCGAAAATCTGGATATTGGCTAATCTAGGCTAACCGGCGGTGGATCGATTTGAAAAAATTCATAAGAGAATGTAGTCTGCCTAGTGAGTGATGTCTAGGGGGTCAGAAAGTGGTCCAAGCACTGGGGGAATGGCGAGCATATACTCAATTTAGCAGCATATATGATTTTATAAGTGTAGGTGATTTGGTTTTGGCTAGGTGGTTGATTTTTTTTTCAAATTTGCAATCACGTGATAAAATTTTCATGTATATTTAGTAATACATGCGTTTAAATTAAAATCAACAATTGACAAATAAACAATCCTAAGGTAGAGGAAATTCCCTACGGAACGAAGTGCAAAGTCCCAGCTGTGTGGGTTGGAACGAAATTCCGACCCACTAAAACCTCTCCTGTTGCCTTTAATCAAGCTTCAGGTCTTGGAATAGTATTAAAGCGAGAGTGTTTCGCCGTAGAGGAAGCGGAAGGTCGTTGGGTATACGTTCAGGGATTCAATGGTTATGGAACGGAACGCATTGGCTGAGATGAGCTAACTGCTGTTCGCGATGATCAAATAAGGTTTTAGGTTTGTTTTGCCCACTGAAGTAGAAAGGACAGCTCAGTAGTCATGGCTTAAACGTACTAATGTTCTGTACAATATCATGCCGGTGTCCATATCGGCATCAAATTTCCAGGATTTACCGAGAGGATCATTTTCGTCGTCCCACACTGACCCAGAAACTCATCTTCGTATGCGAAGAGGTGTGTCGTGCAGCGCTGCGGCTGATTTAGGTGTAGACCGGAGACTGTTGTAAACTGCAGGCTTCTAGTCCCAGGAGGAGAAAATCTGAATCCGTTTATGAAAGCCCAGTTTTCAACTTGGTTTAGACACTTTTGGAGTTCATGTTGGATTGTTGAAAGGCAAGTGTGCCTGTAGCTTATTTGTAAGCCTTCAACAAACAATGACGAGAGCAGTCGCGGGTGAGAATGTCTTCCAAGTGATTGATTTTAAGGTTGAAAAGAGGGATAGTAAGGACGCTTCCCTGAGGAAGCCCCATTTCCTGGGGATTTTTCATAAATTGGTGGATCAAGAGTGGTAAGAGGCCTCTCAGGCCCTTGCGGTGAATATCTTTTATGATAAAATATTCCCAAGTTGTGTCGTATGCTCTTTCAACTCGGACGAAAGAAAGCCTGTCGAATTTCTGATTCTAGTTGTAGAGGTAATCTGTGGTGGAGTGGCCTTTGCGGGCGGAGCACGGGGTGTTGTCGAGGATGGCATGCTTTCAAGGTAGTCGACAAGGCGCAAGTTCATCACTCTTTCCATCGTCTTACAGAGGACGCTGGCAAGGGTAATTGAGCGGTACTTACGTTGATCTCTATTGCATTTTCTGAGTTTGGTGTGGGGATGGCTAAGATACCCGCAACTGATCAGAGGAAAATGAGTTTGAATACATTATTTTGAACACTCAAGTGTTAATCAAGATTACATTCAAGATGTTTGATTATATTGATGTGCACCGGATCCGGCTCGGGTGAGGTTTCACGAGTATGGTCTGTTTCATATGGTAGATATTGTAGTCCATGAAAAGAGAAATATTTTGTTGTAGAATTCTTCGTTTGTCGAAGTGAAGACAATATGTTCACTTTCCCTTAAGGTATTTTCTTGTTGGCAAGCAGCCGTATAGTTTGTTGATTGGGTTATCTGGTTGAGTGTCTGTGTAGGTCTTCATGCTATTTACTCATAAGAAGAACAAATGGTATCGGAGTCTGAAAGAATGTGGATGGGCCACTCGTGGCGTCCCTGGAGACGTTTGATATTTACCCTCACTTCGTTGAGAGGGTCTTCCTGCTGCATGGGCTCACCAATTGGGTGCAGCTTTCCGTTACGTTTGATATTTACCCTCACTTCGTTGAGAGGGTCTTCCTGTTGCATGGGCTCACCAATTGGGTGCAGCTTTCCGTTACGTTTGATATCTACCCTCACTTCGTTGAGAGGGTCTTCCTGTTGCATGTGCTCACCAATTGGGTGCAGCTTTCCGTTACGTTTGATATTTACCCTCACTTCGTTGAGAGGGTCTTCCTGTTGCATGTGTCCACCAATTGGGTGCAGCTTTCCGCTTCTTCTCCAAGGTTAATTTGCGGAATTGCCTGATGACTTTTCCATGCTATTCTATTTATACGAAACCGTGCGCGACGAAAAACGGTTTGCAGCTTGACACGCATTTTTGCCGCTTCTTGCACCTCTTGGCACCATCACTGTTTGGGAGAAAAATGTGAACGGGGAATAGCGAGGGATGCATGCGACAGTTGCACTCCAAAATAGCGAGAGGATGCATGCGACAGTTGCACTCCAAAATAGCGAGGGAGGCATGCGACAGTTGCACTCCAAAATAGCGAGAGGATGCATGCGACAGTTGCACTCCAAAATAGCGAGAGGATGCATGCGACAGTTGCACTCCAAAATAGCGAGAGGATGCACGCGACAGTTGCACTCAGAAATAGCGAGGGAGGCATACGACAGTTGCACTCCGAAATAGCGAGAGGATGCATGCGACAGTTGCACTCAGAAATAGCGAGGGAGGCATGCGACAGTTGCACTCCAAAATAGCGAGAGGATGCATGCGACAGTTGCACTCAGAAATAGCGAGGGAGGCATTCGACAGTTGCACTCCGAAATAGCGAGAGGATGCATGCGACAGTTGCACTCCAAAATAGCGAGAGGATGCATGCGACAGTTGCACTCCAAAATAGCGAGAGGATGCACGCGACAGTTGCACTCAGAAATAGCGAGGGAGGCATACGACAGTTGCACTCCGAAATAGCGAGAGGATGCATGCGACAGTTGCACTCAGAAATAGCGAGGGAGGCATGCGACAGTTGCACTCCAAAATAGCGAGAGGATGCATGCGACAGTTGCACTC
>SDVV010009851.1:0-16511 GCA_016164225.1 Gammarus roeselii | reverse complement strand
AAACTGTGGGCCCTGCTGCTGACGACGGTTCCTCGGTACATTCGGGACCCAGAGTGTAAGTTGAGGGGCTACCGGCCGGACCCTTTAGCACAAAAGGGCTAAGTTGTGTGAATGTGAGCGTGTGAGGGTGTGAGGTGCGCCTTGCCGTCGGCCACCCCCCTTTCTGGGGGATGCGGCCTAGTGTCTGTATCTGTATAAGGGGTGGAGCGAAGGGGCTAGGAATCCCGTTCTCTGTAAAACCTTTTCCTCGAAGACGGCAAGCCGAGCAGGGGGAGGAGAGGATCACGCCTCTCCGAATCCTATTGTTAGGGTCGCTGAATGTGCGTGGCTGTAGTACGAATGATGTAAAGAGGAGAGAGATTGGTGAGAACGAAGTTTGATGTGTTCGCGCTGCGTGAGACGAAGTTGAAAGGTAAGGGCGAATGTGAGTTTGGTGTAGTAAATGAAAGAAAGTCTGATGTGGAGGAAGGTTGGGCACGTGAAGGTGTGGTCTTGATATTGAGTGATTGGTTGGCTAGTAGTGCTACCGAATGGAAGGAGGTGTCCTCAAGACTGATGTATGTTTAAGTTAAGTTAGGCGTAGAAAGATGGGTATTTGTGAGTGCTTACGGACCTGGCAGCGAGAGGAGTGAAGAGGAGAGGGAGCAATTCTGGTCTGACCTGAGTGAGTGTATTGAGAGTTTTGGAGGTCATTTGAATGTAGTTGTACTGGGTGACTTTAATGCGAGAGTTGGAGATGTAGTGGTGTAGAATGTGATAGGAAAGTATGGCGTTCCCGGTAGAAATGACAAGAGGAGAAAACCTGATAGGTCTGTGTATGGAGTAGGAGTTGGTGGTCGGGAACAGTCTGTTCAAAAAGCGAGATATCCACAAGTACACATGGGTAAGGATGGCACATGGTGCAGTGATGGAGAGAGCACTGATGGATTTTGTGCTGATATCGAGGAGAATGGTGGAGAGGCTGTTGAATGTGCGGGTGTTGAGAGGGGAGAGTGGAGGAGTGACTGACCATCTGCTGAAGGGAAGGTAGATTAAGAGTGGAGCAGAAGTGGAAGGGCAACAAACGAGTGGGAGGAGGAAGAAAGGTAGTGTAAGTGAGTGGACTGAATGCGAGAAGTTGAGCCGAGGAGTTCCAGCAGGCGTTGAGGGAAGAATATAACAACGTGAGAGGACAGGACCTGAGAGATGTGGAGGAAGAATGGGAAGCGTTAAGGGATGCGCTGCTGAGATGTGCGAAGGTGTGTGGCGCGCGCCGTGTGGGCGGGTGCAGAAGGAAAGGTTGCGAGTGGTGGAACGAGGAAGTCAAATTGGCGGTTGCACGGAAAAGAGGAGCGTTTGAGGAGTGGTTGCAGGCGAAGTCGGCGGTGGTTTATGAAAGCTACAAAGAGAGGAGAAGCGAGGTGAAGCGGGTGGTGAGGAGAGCCAAAAAGAACGCCGATGCCCGGTGGGGCAGACGGTTGTGCCAGAATTTTGAGAACAAAAAGATGTTCTGGAAAAAGGTGAAAAGGGTGAGAAAGGGAGAGACCGGAAGGGAGGAAGTGGTGAAAGATGAAAATGGCTAGTTTCTGTTGGAAAATAGTGATGTACGGAAAAGGTGGGCCGAGTATTTTGATGAGTTCTTGAATGTCGAGGATGACAGAGAGGCTGACATTGTTGCTGTGGGTGGTGGAGCTCGGATGACAGTTTTGAGAGAAAGACTAATGGCGGACAATACCAGGGAAGAGGTGCAGGAGGCGGTGGATGTGATGAAAGCGGGGAAAGCCCCTGGTTTGGATGGCGTTGCGACCGAGTGCCTGAAGCAGGGTGGAGTAACGATTGTCGAACGGTTGGGTTGGTGAGGTTACTAAACTTGTGTTTTGTGGCAGGCGTGGCACCAATTGAGTGTTGCAGTGCCTGCATTGTTCCGCAATATAAGAGCAAAGGAGATAAAAATGAATGCTGCAACTCGAGAGGTATCAGTCTGTTATGTGTGGTTGGTAAGGTGCACGGGAGAGTGCTGATCAAAAGGATTAGAGACTACGGACTGCGCTATTGGAGAGGAAAAGTGTGGTGTTAAGAGTGGTAGAGGGTGTGCCGATCAGATTTTTGCTGTGAGACAGGTCTGGGAGAAGTACCTTGCCAAAGGGAAAGATGCGTTCTGGGCCTTCATGGATCTAGAGAAGGCATATGACAGGATCGACAGGGAAGCGCTGTGGAGGGTGTTGCGTTTGTATGGAGTGGGTGGACATCTGTAGAGAGCGGTGCTGAGTTTCTATGTTGACAGCCGAGCAAGCTTCAAGTGGGAAGAGAGATGAGTGATTGGTTCACAGTGAAAGTGGGACTGAGACGAGGCTGCGTGAAGTCTCCCTGGCTGCTCAACCTCTATATGGATGGAGTGGTCAGGGAGGTGAACGCGAGTGTGCTGGGTCGTGGCTTGGAACTGTTGAAAGCGAATGGGCGTAGTTGGCAGTTGAGCCAGTTGATATTTGCTGATGATACGGCCCTGGTTGCGGATTCAGAGGAGAAGCTATGTAGGCTAGTGTCTGAGTTTGGTAAAGTGTGTGAGAGGAGGAAGCTTCGAGTGAACGTGGGTAAGAGTAAAGTAATGAGATGGTCGAGGACTGTCGATGCGAGCAAAAATAGTGTCACCTTAAATGGAGAGCTCTTGAAGGAAGTTCAGTATTCTAAGTATCTGGGCTCCCATGTGGATATATGTGAACTAGTAGAAACTGAAGTGAAGGAGGGGTGTAAAGTGTTGGGTGCACTGAAGAGTGTAATGAGCTGTAGAACGTTGGGGATGGAAGCAAAGAGAGGGCTGTATGAGGGTGTTGTTGTCCCAACTGTGCTCTGCGGAGCTGACACTTGGGGGGTGAGAGCAGATAAGAAGGTTCAATGTTTTTGAGATGAAATATTTGAGGAGCATGACTCGAGTAACGCTGAGAGACCTGATCACCAACGACGTGGTCGAATCAGCACAGGGATGGTGAAGAACCTGGAGGACTGAGTGGATTCGAGTGTTCTGATGTGGTTCGGGCACATGGAGAGGATGGATGAAGGGAGATTGGTGAAAAGGGTGATGAATGCGGAGGCGAGTGAGACATGAATGTGGAGGTGGCGAGAGAGCGTGCAATGAACAGGCGTGAGTGAAGAAAGGATGTAAATGGTTGATTTTGACTCTGCTCTGATGTGCTTTCCCGCCCTTGGCATCCTGCTGTCGGGATGGTCGTGGAGGTGGGGGGGGGGGCGGCCATTATGACGCGGCGTGGGTAAACCAGTGAAAACTGTCGGGCCCTACTGCTGACGACGGATCCTCGGACTACACTCGTGACCCAGATTGTATGTTGCGGGGGTACCGGCCGGACCCTTTAGCACAAAAGGGCTAAGTTGTGTGAGAAAGAGCGTGTGAGGTGCTCTTTGCCGTCGCCCACCCTACTTTCTGGGGGATGCTGCCTAGAGTCTGTACCAATAAATGAAACGCGAAATAAAAAAACAGGGTTCGTATCTTTGTAACCGATTGCACATGCGCAGGTCACGGGTTACTTGGTTAGTAAATTCTTGAAGAGTTTGTTAATTTAAAGAGCTATAGTCGAAACACAATAGTCGAGTTCGGTTATGCGTTTACTGGTCGTCCAGGAAGTTGGGGTGAAATTTCCAGTTTTTCGCTCGGGAAGGCCGGTCGCTTGATCTAAGAGACAAACGTGTACTACAAGGTCCCAGCACAAATAAGGGACTAACCCGTGCTATCGAAGAGGTTCTTATTTATTAATTGGCACGAGAATGCTGAAACACTCAATCTTAGCAGATTCTTAGGAAGTTAGAATTACTCAATTACTATCTGCAGGCTTATGATTTAGCTTTCAGTTACAATGAGGGAAAGTATAACATTGTTTTTCAGTAGACTTTATAAATGACAATGTAACTTATAAAATCTGTTTTCCAATCGCTAAGCAAACGAAGTCTACTATTATGAATCCTTTTTACAAGACAGTAAATAAGATTATGGTGAAGAGGCTTTCTAGGGCGCTGAGTCAGCGTCCTTCGGGCGTCGAACGTCCAACCAGAAACTAGTGCTGCATCAGGCTGTAGATAAATAGTAGTTGAGCGATAGGGTTTACTACAACGTTAAGTCAATGTCCATTACGCTGCGAAAGTCAGAGGTATGCACGAGTGCCCAGGAGGTACACTAACTACTAAGATGCTGAGGCCACATGGTTCCAGCACTCCTCGGGCAACGGCGAGGAGGATTGACGCTCAGCCTACCCTGCTCCACAGCCTGAAGGATTAACAGTCGTCCTTATGCTTGTCAGGGGCAATGCGCCTCAACACAAGCTAAGGGGAAGATCACGCATAACATTTCAAGCAAACTACTCTTTCAATGGATTTCTACAGAACTATAATTTCATCTTGTTCACGAACTTGTGCAGAAAAAATCCTCATTACTATTTCCCATTTGTCTAACTAGTTCTTTTTGTTCTGTACAATCTCTTATGGCGCCAATGCTTTAATGCAATAGACCCGAGATGTCAGGGTCCACTCGGGGACCAATATCCGCTTATTTAATGCTCGTGTTTCACTGACAAAGATCGGATGTTATTCCGCACTTATTGATTTATAAACACTCTAAAGTAATCCAAGGCAAGCCTGAGTGAACAGCATTTACCCTTCGATAATATACTTTGAACTTGGAGAGGAGATTGTACTGCTTCATCTTCAAGCAAAACGGAACAGAAAATGTGATTCTATGAGTGACATCTGTACTTGAACTCGCAATCCTTGAGGATCTACCGGTACTTTGTAGATGGCAACATCATGGGAATCAGATGCCTCAATATTCGTTTTATGAACCCAAAGCACGTAGAGATAACCCATTCCAAAACAATCGGGCGAAGCAAAGCTCAAATACGTGCATACTATTCGTACTACAAGGTGATAATCGATTTTCAAGCAAAGCCTTGGAAAAGAAATGTTGCGACCGACCTGAACTAATAAAGCCGTAAAGAAGGGATGCTGACGGCGGCCTAACATCATGACGTGATACTTAGCAGAATAATGCGGACGAAAACTGAAACTGGGGCCTTTGAAGGGCAAATCAAAAAATGGGAAACCTTACCTTTCATGGCAAGATATTATGAATCCTGTTTTTCCAAAAGAAACCGTGGAAAGCAATAAGGAAGTAGAATCATAACAAATCAATTATATGGAATCATTACCAAAGGACACACAGGAATGAGTTCCTCTAGATGGAATGTTCAAGGAATACAGGGCCTTCAAAACAATGGACCAATCGTCGAAATCAAACCGACCAATGCACAGTTGTTTAAAGGCTGTGGACCTACGACAGACGCATACACGCGTAAACGCTGGACTGTGCTTAAGACCAGGCTTATATGGAACAACAAGTGAAGTAAAATCAAGCGAAAGGCCCTTGAAACATAGCAACAGCTGAAGTCATCTCACAGAAACTTGAGTAATACAGCATCTACTCCACGGCCTGTACCTCCAAGGAGATGACCACTCAGAATCCACTATTATCCGCAACAACTTGGCTGAGCGCTGGATAGTCGAAAAAAAATCCATGTGACAAAATATGTGTCTTTATGATCACACTTGAAACGATAAAGTAGAATAAAAATTTCCTATCAAGCAGAACATTCTGTAAGGAATTAATTCAAGTGTAGTAATGAATTAGCAGCTGTAACACGATGGGTAAACAAGTAGTTACAAAAATCCGATTCAGGCAGAAAACGTAGTTTGTGCACCGCTGCTGCCTCCGATACTCGCACTGGAAACATAAATTGAACACGTATCCTGATATTGAACTTCAATCAAACGCGACGACATAGCATTATTTGTTCATAAATTAAATTGCAACGCAGAAAAAGCGTGGAATAAAATACATGAGGGGTAACACATTGTGTAGAGTGGATAAAGTTTACGCTAAAGTAATGTTCCGTAGTAGCTACGTCATACAAGCATTGTTAGGGTGACGTTGGGGACTCGAGAAGCATTCGCACGTTTGTACTATAAAGCCAGAATTTACCTTTAGCCAGCTTTCATTCACGAAAAAAAAAATCCCCCAAAACATGTAAACATAGAATTATACACGAAAACCAAACATTTAAAAATGAAACAACAGTATCTCAAACATCTTAATGAAGAACATGACGTTACGAGACTAAAAACACTTGAAGTGTAGGTACACTAAGCAACGACATAGCAATACGTTCAAGGTTAGTACTTCGCTGCCCAGAAACGTACAACCCATTATTCAGTCTTGAGGTAAAAAAAAACTTTGGCTCACTAGTTACGGACTAAAATACCGCAAGACATGAGCAGGATTTGCCGCCGATCTTCTACAAGCGGACATCAGACGAGGAGCACACAGTCTGCCCTGCGGGCTCAGCAGGCAACAGCTCAGTCCCCAGAAGTGCACCCAAGCTCATGTGCTAAGGCGAGCATGCAACTAAAAAAAGGCGGCTAACAATAAATGCAACCAAAGGTTTTAAAAGAGAATCATTTTTGGACAATAATATTTGTATACCAACAATAAAATGTACCAAGAAAATATTTAAGATTGGAGTGACCGGCATTTCTAGCGAAATAATACTGAGTAGAGTATAAAAAATAACCCTCAAGACAGATGTCAGGTCGCACGGAGTTTCAGGGCCATGGCAATGCAAAGGACTGACCCCCTCGGCGAGGGGCAAGTCATCAAGCAGAAGGGAAGTGCCGAAAAATTTAATTTGTCTCGAATTCTCACTGTGATAAAAACATATAAACATACTTCCAAAAAGGATTAAGCTAGCTCGCAATGGGTCGCAATCCAAAAACATGCGGGGCTTTTTATGCAAACAAGAATAAAAAATCACAACCATGGCGACCGGTTTGATAAAAAATACCACGATAAGTTCTGTGTATCGTGAAAATAAAAAAGAATGCGAAGACTAGATTCATTCATAACAATAGATTAAATTGGAGAGAAGGTGATTTAAAGCGCCTTAGAGCGTTCCTATTAATAAAACCTCCTGCTTGTATAAGAGATATCCGTAACGGCTATAGTTCATTTGTTGCCTTCGAGTATAAGGGAATTTTTCGAAGCACGTGTGAAGCGTACGTGGCCCCCCGCAATACTTTTCACCCAACGCGGGCATCGCTTCACGAATCGCCCTCAGCAGTGAGAAGACTACGGACAGCATCAGCGACAGCGTCACTGAGTGTGGACATCAGCTGCTTGTTGGGGCGCATCTTCAGGTCTTTCTTGTACTTGACTGGTACAATTGGTTCTTCAGAATCTGGTTCAAGAAAAAGAGTTACATTGAATGAGTTCATAAAAAGTGCAGTTAACACGAAGAATGTAAAACCCCTGGCAATAGGCAAGGTAGATTAGATTAGAGTGACGAGGCTTTCTCGTGCGCTGGAGCCATCGTCCTTCTGACGACGAAAGTCAAACCAGCCAACAGTGCTGCATCAAGTTAGTCTTTGTTTATCTTATTTTAATGTTTGAGTTAGGTTTACTACTGCGCTAAGTCAAAGTCCTCCACGCGGCGAACGTCTATGGTATGTATGGGTGCTAAAGAAACTCCTAAGGTGCTGAGACAGTCCTTAAGGTGCGGACTACGCGCTCCAACACCTGCTGAGGGAGAAGATGAAGAAGAGAGAAAACGTGAATCCCATGCATGAGATCTACACTAGGTGTAGAGAATTTCACGCATGATAACAGCAAGAATGGAAAGGAGAAAAAAAAAGAGTCGTAGAAGAAGGTTGCATGAATGAAAGAGCGCAACTTGGCTGTCATTAGCCACCCGAATATACGAAGCGGTATGTGAGTGTTTAGTGTGTGCGTGTGTGTGCAGCGACTATTAGGAGAGTTGTTAAGAAGGAGTCTGAGATAAGTTGAAAGAAATTTGAACTAAATGTAAGATGCAAATGAGGTGAATAAAAGTCAAGCAAATCATGTAGGGGGAGAAAAGGAGAGATAGTGAAGGGTGAAGAAGAGGGGAGTCTGAAGGAAAATAAGGGTGTTCATCCCCCCGGTTGGGCCGTGACTCCGTGCGGCCCGTGAACCTAACAGATGCCAAGGGAGGGAATAGTCAAGTTTAGGAATTCGTTAAGAACCATATAACATTAGTATGATTCCCTCCAATAAATTCTGCAGAAGATCCCAGCGAATACTTACTCAGCAGAGAGCAAAGTAACTCTGCGAGGTCAGTTTGAGAGGCGCCAACACGAACCAAGACGGATTCTGTGAGAAAAATAAAGTAATGAAAGCAAAATTATGAGCATGAGCAGTACAAATTAAAAGCAATTTTTCATCTTACAATATTATTAACAACTATGTGTTCAGTTATTGCAATGTACTAAAACCGGATATAATCACAAAATAACGGGAGAAGGATATTTGAAACGAAATATTTCAACCGTACCTGCAATTTTTTTTATGAGAAGCACTAGTCGTGCCGAAGGGACGTTCTTCTTAGTTGAGATAAACCAAATAGCGAACGGCATCAGGTCTCTCAGGACCCAGGACTTGCCCATCCAACAAGCGAGTACATCGATACCAAGCACTGTGGTCGTGGTATTTTGGGGCGTGTCGTAGGGTACCTTAGTCTTTTTATCCACCTTATGCAACAAGTCATTAAGGACAGACAGTACGAGCAGCAACGGCTCCTCTGAAGGTTTCCCAATAGCGTACCGTGTACTCATGTTGTCGAGGAGAGACTTCCTCACGGCGTCTCTTCCAATCCACGCCCCGTATTGCGCCACCCATATGATGACGTGTTCTAGGCCGGAGCTGGGACGGTAAGGAACCATCCTGAGTAAGACGAAGCGGCCGAGGAAGAGGCTAGTGAGCAGCGCCGTGTGTGCCGAGCCGGGATGACGGCACAGCAACGTCACGAGGAAGCAGCGTGCGCGCTGCCACTGGGGTTCGCGGCCGTGTTTGCGGACAGCGCAGCACGAAGCCGTGTGCCACGCGGCAAGTGACGCCAAGCAGCCCGGTGACAAACTTACGGAACACTCGGGGAAACCGGAACTGCTGACGATGCTGTGGCATGTGGTGGTCACCAGCTCCTCTAAAGGATGATCCGCTACAACGCTCAGGTTTTCTTCGACAACTTTCATCAACATGAACAGCTTGAAAAGGTCTGGACATAACATATTTGCGCTCGGAGGCAAGCCTTGGAGCGGGTCCGTGCGGATGATATGATGGATGAGGGCGCTGGATAAAGGCTTGAGTTGCGCCATTAACGACAAGGTTCTGTCACTGTCAATCCTATTGTGCAGTGTTTGCAGAAGCTTGTCCACACCCTTATTCCAATCGCCGCTTCCTATTGTAATAGCCATCAGCCCGTTGATAATACTCGTGTACTGCGTATTCGCCTGTCGTAAGAATTGCTCTTGGGCAGGTGATATTTCAGGTAAGTTAATGGAGGAGAATGTCAAAGATTCCGCGTGATTGGGGGCCATGCTGGATGATGACGTAAGGGAAATAGCCACAGGTTGTTCTGCAGGAGATTCGACAGCAGCAGCGTTTTGTTCTTGAGTCGCCTGTTCTTCTCGGAATAAAATATCGGTACCGAAAAATGAGATTGGTTTAAGTTGTTCGACCGAGGAAGTTAGAATATTCGAATGCTGACTGGACGAAGGTGGCGATGGAGTACTCTCTTTTAGTTCAGATGCACTCAGTTTAGTTCTCTTGTTATTTTTGACGGGCACGGAATCAGAATCCGCTTTTCTTTTAAAACATTTAGCATAAGTTATAGAGTGATTAGAAACTTCGGAAGTATTCATTTCTAATTCGTCATCAACGCTATCACCTTCTTCTTGATCGCACGCGCTGATATTTATTTGAAGCATATCATCTTCACTAGACTCATCGTCATTAGGAGAAAATTTTGCCTGAAAAGACATACCTTTTTGAGAAGGCTTTTCCGCAGTCGAGTCCAGAGGTATCAATATTTCTTTCACGTCGGGCAGTGTATCATTTTTAGGATTCAAATTGGCATCACCAACCGTGAGAGGGCTGATTGTGGTTGATGAGTCTGCATCTCTCGAACATTGAGAAAGAGTGGCGGTTGCTCTCAGAGCTTTTGCATTAACTTCTGCCGTAACATTGTACTCCGCAGAAAGTGTCTCCAGAGGAGTCATTTTAACAGTGTCACTAGATGGAAGTTTTGGCTTCGTTTTAGTCTCCAGCAATATTACACTTTTATGATTGGGTGCATATTTTACCGATATTCTCTCGATAAGAGACTGAACATCAGTAGTTCTTTTCGGAGCGGCTTCGGTACTAGTCTTCGTCGCTGATCCAGATTTTAACAATTTAGAAGAGATCTTACTCGTGTCCTGTTCTTCAGAAGTGCTTTCCCGTCCAATAACCTTTTCAGGTTCCTGTGAGTCCGAGTCCGAGTCAGAGCAGATGATCCGTGGCCTTTTACTAGGGGTCCGTCTTCGAATAGGCTCATCGGACGACTCAGTCTCTGAGACGGCGGGAGATGAGGTGAAGCTAGACTGAGACAAAATGCACTGCAGGTTTTGTGTCTTCGTGAGCCCAGGCAGAGAACGTCTAGCCACAGCCTCAGACTGTTTGCGGTTAGAGGACTGGGACATGCGTCGCTGAGCTAGAAGGCTCTTCAGCTTACGTTGTTGCAGAGATAGAGTTGGTTTCAGAGGGAGTAGTCTGTTAACAACAGGAGTTACGGGCGCTGCAGACTTGGTTGACTGCAACAGATTAGGCTTCGATTTCCTTCTTTCCAACTCACGAATTTGATTTTCGGATAGAAATGACTTTGTAATAGAAGAGCGACAGGCAGCCTTAGGTGTTACCGTAAGGTTATTCTTACTCAATGTGATGATATCATCAAGTATTGTGCCCTTCAGTTTCGTAACTTTAATTTTCGAAGTGTTACTCTTGGCCGGATTAGTCTTCCACTCGGTTTCTTTTGTTAGAGTTTTGCACACTTTCTCTTTTAATTCGGGTTTGATTGGAGTTTCTTTAGCAGATGTATTGCGTGTATTGGCAGGGTCGTCATCTTCATCTGAACTGGAACTTAAATGACCAAATAATTCTTCATCCCGTGTAATAGGTGTCACCGTACTGTTTTTTTTCGAATCTTGTAATGGCTCCACGTTGCCATCATTTATACTTTTTTCTTCAAAGGCATTGGTGGTTTCCGGATACGCCAACTCATGATCACTTCCAGTACGATCAAGCGAGTCATCGGCAACGTCAATATTAAGCTCGCACTCCGAGCCGTCAGAATCGTGCTCGTGAACTATAGATACGTCCGCTGGAATGTCATTCTTAGTAGATGGTGCTCCAATAGAGTGTTGTGCATCAAACACTGGCTTGCACGAGGTGGCATCTGTCTGTTTCGGATATTTAACCATCACTTCAATTCCGGACCTACTGTGTTGTACGCCTTCTTCAAAGAAAATCATTGCGTTGGTTTTCATTTTGGAATCATGACTGACCTTTTTCTCGTTCACCTGCGCAATCAATGCAGACGGAGTGCTCTGAACAGATGCCTCCAAATTCGTAGCGGAGACAGGAGGCTTTTCGATGTTCGCCTCTAGTGCGACAACAACTTTGGTCAAAGAATTTGGAACTTTCTGATCAATTGCCTCCAAACTCGGAACAGAAACGGAAGTGTTTATAATGCTCGGTTTTGATGTGAGTGGAACATTGGGCGAAAAAGATGGAACGTTCTGATCAGGTGCCTCTAAACTCGTAGCAAAGACGTGAGTCTTTTCAGTGTTTGGCTTTGGCGTGACGACCCTTTTGGTCAAAGATGAAGCTTTTTGGTGAGGTGGCTTCAAACTTATAGTGGAAACTGATGACTGACCAATGTTCGGTTTTGGCCTGCCATCAACTTTGGCCATAGATGGGGCTTTCTGATCCGGAGCCTCCAAACTCGTAACGGAAACGTGTGTCTTTTTAATGTTCGGCTTTGGCATGACTAAAACTTGGGAAGCGGGCGATGCTGAATCAACGGATTTGAGTTTTGCTTTGAGCCTCTTCTTCCTAGATGAAGAGCCTGCCAAAGTGTGAAGTGCCGAGTCATCACACACAACAGGCTTATTTTTTGAATTAACGTTATTATTTGATGCGACTTGAGTTAAATCAGCGGCAAGTTCGGCGTTGCTCATTTTCAGACGGGCTTCAAGTTTGACAACGGTCGGTGGGAGCTCATATTTTTTGCTAACCTTGTCAGCTTCTGGTGCGGATGGATACGATCCAGTGAAGGGATTGATAACTATCTCTGCATTACTTTGCAATGATGATTTAGTGCTAAGAATGGCTCCTTCGTTGTTGCCACAGGTCTCTCTTGAATTTTGTGCGGATGGTGCTTGGCTGGACAAGAAAGTTCCGTCCCCCTCATTGCTGCCGGACTTAGTATACTTCATCCCAATGTTCCGTCGCCGTCGCATTACGCGACAGGTCGGGTCAAGTCCTGCTTTTGCGCTCGCTTGACGAGGTATAATAGAGCAACCATTTTTGGCGGAGAGCGTCTTCTTGGCGAGATTAGGCTTGGCAACACTTCCTACATTGAACGGCGTTTCAACTACT
This sequence comes from Gammarus roeselii, assembly GCA_016164225.1. Taxonomy (NCBI): domain Eukaryota; kingdom Metazoa; phylum Arthropoda; class Malacostraca; order Amphipoda; family Gammaridae; genus Gammarus; species Gammarus roeselii. The sequence goes on along the minus strand of SDVV010009851.1, from coordinate 3,964 downwards.
TTCACTATACTGACCTCAGATTGAGGTGCAGTGAAAGACACTGATAAACTCTTAGGTATTGCTTCTTTTTCCATTTCAAGATTATCGGCCTTATATCTAATTTCTTCAGAATCGCACGGTTCTTTATTACTTTCAGACACCCTGTCCAGCCTATTACAAACAATCGCTGCATTTTGAGAGCTTTCACACTGTTCGGGCACGTTCGTGTCGAGCATGTTCCTGTTTATTCCGTTTTGTTCACCCAAGTCTGCAGTCGGTATAGTACGCGCTTTGGTGGAGCGGGTGGATGGCCTACGGCTAGTAACTGAAACGGAGCGACGGTCTTTTGTGCCGATGGGTGACAGGGGCAACATCGTGGCATGTGAGGAATTTAATTGGTAAGAATTGCTGCGGCGAGTGACAGGTCGACACCGTCGTTCACTAGCCTCTACCGACGAGGATAGCAGGCTCTCGTCTTTATCCGTGGACAAAGATAAATCTAACGAAGCATTGGACAACTTATCACAGGAATCTTTGGAACCGTGACTTTGTGAAGTCAAGTTCAAAAAAGGTGACAGCACAAGAGTCGACAAGGAGTCTGAATAATCATCATCGAGTAAAGCTGTTGATTTGATCAGTTTATCAAATATTTGTTTGAATAATTGTCCATCATTATCATCTTCCTTCCCACAGTTGTTCTCATCAGCAGAACTAAGTGACGAAATAATTTTTTCACTAATATCTTCTTTGGCAGCAGAAACATTAATCTTGCTGTGTACAATCTGTTCGTTATCAGACTTGTTCAATTCCCTTCTCCTCGAGTTTCTGAGTGTTCTCTTTGTTGGCGGCTCCTTCAAAGGGGTTTGCTGCCGCCCAGAGGTTCCTGCCGCTCCTCGTTTGCTACCTCTTTTGCAAGGCAGTGTCGGTTCGCCATCACCAGCAGTGCTGCTCGTATCGCAAGTCTTAGAAGTGCTACGTGAGCGGCTGCGAGTCTTTCTCAGGCTACTTTCATTGTTACGACTGGAGTATGAAACCTCGGTCTCTGTTTCAGTCTTCTTTGAGCATACTTCTTGGCTAAAGGTGTTCACAAGATGACTGAACTCGGCTACTGAGACTGCATTTGAACAGCCCTTCTCATTAGTGGTCACAAATGATTGATCTGTACTTGAACAGTCTATACGCATCTTATAAATATCACTTATAGTATCAACCGCCCTACTTAGACTGTTTGGTTTCAAAACAGCAGACACGCTTTCTTTTCTCGTTGGAGTTTCAGAAACGCTTGATTCACTGTCCTGATATACAGCTTCAGCATCTTTATAGTTGGGTTTTGAATCCGTATTAAAACAGTCTGTGGCGTCTATATTTTCAACCGACTTATTGATACCATCCTGTTTCAAAACAGCAGACGCGGATTCATCTTTCGTTGGAGTTTCACAGCCGTTTGATTTACTTACTTGACTAACAGCGTCAGTATCTTGATCGTTGGTTCTTGAATGCGTCTGAATTTTGAGCATTGAAGGGACGTTGCACGCGTGACTGAAAATGGTCAATGTTGAAGGCTCGTGGCACGCTTGACTGAAACTAGCATCGTCATTCGTCGTTAGTGACAATTCCAAACCTAACGTATGGTCCACATGTTCATTTTCTGAAATTCTCTTGCAGAGCGACGATGGCGGGTTACCAGCACTGCCCATTTTGCACGAACTCGCAGCCGACTTTCTTCCAGAAACATTAGAACTGTCCTCGTCATTGCTATCAAATATAGAACCAAAATTGACTATCTCCCTACTGGATGCCGGTGTGGAATCCGTCTTCCCTCTGATGGGTGTAGAGCTGGTGGGCCGCTCGGGCGATGCGCCAGGCACGTTAACGTCACCGAGGGCACGCTTGTTGTTACTGCCGGTGACGCACACGGCTGGCCGCTCGGGGGAGACATCAGAGAGGTCCACATCACTAAGCATTAGCTTGACACTACCGGCTCGATGTTTGTTGCGACGACGGGTCATCCTGGTGACGCGTGCCTTGCAGGGAATGGCCGCATCGCTCTCAGCGGCTGATCCGAGATCATCGTCATCTGAGCTGCTGCTGGACATGGCTAGGTCATCCTTCAGGATGGCGAGTTCAGGCGCCTCAAGCTCATTTTCTCTCGACTGTTTAAAGAGGACACGCGTTGGAGCAATCTTTTCTAACGGCGTATTTTCAGATGGATATTGTTTTTTACTTGACACAGCTGCATTTGACGGGACTGATTGGACGTTGCTGGCTGCTCTTCCTTGGTTGAGTGAATGGGGAATAATTTTTGTAAGCGATTGATTTTTAGTTCGACAGGTTTTAACCGAGCACTCATCGCTGCTGTCAGAACTGTCCAACGAACTGAACATTTGCTTAGAAATTTCGTTTTCAGGGACTTGTTTGAGAGGCGTTACTGATTCCGTGATTGGAGTTGCACTTAGGGGGGGTTTCATAATCTGAACAGTTTCTTTTACGATAAGAGGCTTTGAAATCGGAGCATTGTTAGTGATCTTAACCTTAGGCAGTGATAACAGCCTTTGTTTTTCTTTCAAACTCTCTCTCATAAGCTGGCTTAGTTCTTTCACGTTATATACCTTTGGTAATACCTTTGATGCTCCTCCAAGTTTCACCAGCGTTACGGGATCATTTCTTCTAGTGTTTCTTTGACTGCAACTGGACACCACACCTCGGTCGAATACTCTGCCAACTTTAGCTCTGCCGTGAATGGTGTCGCCGGCACGATGCGTGGGCTCTTTGCTATCATTCTGGCCTGTCTGAGAAGCATTTCTGGGAGGTATAGAAGTTCTGTTTGTTGGCTCAGATTGAATTGATGTAGTTGGTATTTCTCGACCAGTATCGTTTTTGTTCGTCAATGCCGTTTTTGAAGGAATGCCGTTACTCTCATCAGAGTCACTATCAGTACCAAAGAGAAACGCTTCTGAAGGTGCGGCAGGTGCATTGCTTTCACGCTCCTCTGTTGCTGCCCTGGCCACTGGTGTCCGAGCAGCCACGATCGGCGCAGGTCGGCTATCTGTTGTCGACCTTCTGCGTAACGAAAGACGAGGGCTAAACCGCTGGCCAGATGGCATAATGTTTTTCCTACCCGGACTCGTGTAGCTCTTATCTTTGACAGCAGTTGGACCACAGTCAATGAAGTCGCTGGTCGAATCAGAATCATCGTCGTCATCCGTACTCTTTCTCTGGACATTTTCGGCATTTCGAGTTCTTATTTTTGTTTTGCTTGATAACTCTCTGCTACTTCCCAGTGCTATTTTTTTCGGAAAGAAACTGGTGTTCTTCCTATTAGGGGACTGTTTCTTATCGATTGCACTGTCATCACTTGAAGCCTCGTTGTTCGCCTCACCTGCATCATTCATGAACATTTTTTCAATCAGTGCACCTTCTCTCTTAATCGCAAGTCTTTCCTCGCACGATTTCCTTTTATATGGTCCCCTTCTCTTACGTTCACTGCCTTCTCGACTTTCCTCTACATCAGACTTGCTTCTTGAAGCAGCATCATCCTCCGACCGTTCTTTGGAGGTTTGATCTTTCCTATTGTTCGTAGAAGCGCTCTTCCCTCTCCTCCTGTTACTAAGCGCCACTGCCGACGCGTTCTCTACCGCACTCCCATCCTCCTGCTTTACGGACTTGCGCCGGGACATTGCCTCAGTCTTCTCGTCTAATTGCTCATCCCACGCGGATGGTCCTTCTTTGTCAAAATCGTCTAGCCACTCGTCCATCGTTGGCAAGCCGTTCAGTTCAATGATGTTGTCCTGCAGTCGCCCTTCTGCAACCCGTCTGAAGCCTCTAAACTGGCTGTCCAGAGTGCTTTCGGTGTCCTTCAATGCGCTATGTAGTCTGCCTTTGGTTTTTTCATCAAGCCATCCTTCTGAGCACAGAAAAAATAATAAATAAAAGAATTTTGCACCCTTATATATATAAAACATATCTATAATATATATGTATATGT
>SDVV010009850.1:0-16511 GCA_016164225.1 Gammarus roeselii | reverse complement strand
TATATATTATTTGACGACTGATGAATACGGCAAGTTAAGTGTAATGACGAAATGAATTACTATTGTGAACTGTCCGCATGTCTACTGCCTATGATTTTGACGGTGCACAATTAATTTCGCCATCGTCATCAGTTTAAAATAGTAGTACAGCATTTTCGGCTTACTGCATATGTAAGGTCGCCTCTAAATACATTTCCTGACCACCTAAAGTTCAAGTTCGTCGTAATCATGATTTTTTTGCTTCTTTTCATGTCCGCAAATAATGTGGAGTCGAAATGGAAGATAAAATCAAGCGGTGCTTTTCCATTAAATAGTTTAACTCATCATATAAATTGGAAACGGTAATAAACCTGTACATAGCTTCGAAATAACATAAAAAATCAGACAGAAGTAACGTTACAACATATACCAAAAATATAGTTTACGTTACGCGGCGAATTTTTAGTTCGCTCGGCCATTGAAAATCAATTGATTGGGTTTACAAAATTCACTGACACAGATTTGATATAGTCATTGAATTTTCGTGATCTTAAATGGGTTAGAAGCAAAACTAAAGATAAAAAGGCCTACATGTTGTAAACCAGAATCAGATCTCGTGCGTTCAATTGCCAAGCAACAAATATTATAACGTGCAACACAGAAATATTAAATCACATTTGTTAAACAAAATACGGAGAACGAAAGGTAAACTAGTCCGGATGGATTTGATGGTATTGTTTTGACCCTGGTCATGGGGGGTCAAACGACCCACACGCAGTCCCAAATCAATTGCTTTTCATTGGCTTAGGTTTAGAACCGCCCGGCGAAATAGCCTTACTTTATGTCGGGCAATTGCGGCCTACCACTGCAGAGCTCCAATGATTTGCGAGCCACTGAAGTAATTGTATTGGAAACTAATCAGACAGGAATTGGGTTCGAGGATCCATTTAATTGCCCGTTCTTGGCCTCAGTTCCAGGGTTGATTCACCTTCTTGCAAATCTAGCATTATTTCTATCTTCCCACATTTTTGTCCAGATGTGAGGATACTAGGGAATTAATTTTTACAGATATGTTTTTGCGTGCGTGATATAAATAAGGTGAATAAATATCCGTTGATGGCCCGTTAACAAAAGTTCTGACGATTTCGGAGGCATTCGTTTCCGTGTTCACTTAGAATTGGTAGATCCCAGATAACCACAAAAGCTTGTCATACGATATGGTTATTATGAAGACGGTCGGACTAGATGTGGTTATGATATGATAATTAAAATACTTCGGATAGTTCATGAAAAGTTATCCATCTGTCGATTTAAAGCGCAACCCTTCTCTAGATGTGTAGAGACGGAATGGGTTTGTATCCAGACACGGTCAGCGTGACTATTAACGACGATTACGGCACAACCCAATATAGTACGATTTAGGCATCAGTCAAGCATCGTATTTGTCACACTTAAAAGATACAATTACCTGTAAGGTTGTCTCCTAAAAAATTCAATCAAATATAAACTAGAACGCTCATCGAAGTCATGATTTTTGGTCATCTGCATATTCAACCGAGAACGAAAATCCGTTAAGAGTAATTCTTACAAGAGAAGCAAACCTTACGTAGCAATAAGCCAGGTTTCTGATACGGCTTTTGGTGTCGTTATAATTCATGAACCAAGATTGGTCATACGAATTCAAAATGTGATTCATGAAACATACAAGGGTTGACCGAAAAGCAGGATTTTCCTAATTTGACGCGTTTTTTCCGCTCGTACTCGTACGAATCCAGTTTTTGATTTGCTTTAGCCGAATTCACTGGAGCAAATTCATTAATATTATCGAACAGTTGTGGTGAAAAAATGGTTAGCAGCACACTTCGTCGTGACTTCTTCATGGGCATAGAAGATGAAGTTAAGGATAAGTTTAAATACTTATCGGCCGGAATTAACAATTAGTTCCGGTTAGCGACGAAAAAATAAATATTCTCGTGACCAGTAATCATGGGAAGGTTTTGTATTTATTTGACGAAGAAGGCGATGAAGGGAACGAACAGACGGCCGAGAAGGAGCAGCAACCAGACGAGATCGTACAACTGTAAAGCAATAAAATGCCACTCAAACCATTGCCACGGCCTTCTTAATAATATTTTGCTAATTATCGATGATAATATTGTGATGTAGGGAATATTACTTTAATCGTTTGATCTTTTTAAACAACACTGGAATTTGGAAATGAATAACTGTCAAGTTTTCGTTGAATATTTTCGAATTATATATTATCGTATTTGCTTTATGATCCGCTATCGTCGATCTGCCTGTTATCGTTGTATGCGCGGTGGTATTCGACGGTTGACTCTTATCCTCGGCTTACCGACGCCAAAGAATGAAATAGGAAACGAAGCACATGATCGTCCGACGATGTCGTCTGACTGGGAAATGTTAATACATGAGGTCCCTCCATATCGATGGAAATAACATTTCATGGTAAAATATTCTATACAATGCAAGGCTCGAATGTTCCATTGATCAATGGGGCACTTGTATGAAGATCTTCAGATGGAAATAATGTTTATTGCTGGATACAATAGATGTATCGCAGGGAGAGCAATCCGCAACTGATTGCTCTGCAGGAGGTCAGGTGCCTGTGCAACCTTCCAGCCGTTTCAAGTCGACAACCAGCTACTGACGGTACACCGTGCACATTGGTTCTCACCCAAGCTCACATAGCTTGGTACGCACACCTCTGTGAATCTTTGCTGAACGACAATTGTTCTTCATTGCTGCCTCTAACATAGGTTAATGTTGCCAAACCGGTGGTCAAATATTTCACTAACTCTATTTGCCTTTAAATTGCCTGTGCATTCTTTTCACATCATAAAATATCACCGATATATAAATACCCATTTCCTTTGTTTTGCATTCGTGATCATTCCATTACACTGTTTATGTAAAAGAAGAGAACGAGAACACATTTGAAAAGGTGGATATTAGAAGGGGTATCAATGAAATGCTTATCTAGAAGTTTTCACTCTTTGCATCACAATTTGGAACGCAAGTACAAGTAATATATCATGTAACTTTACCCAACTGTTTTGTTATCATTCATTTGTCGCTGAAACACACTTCCACTCTCATCCAATTCCAGTGAAAAATTTGCAATATCCCTGTTCAATTCCTATCAATTGTCTATCCATTACTCTGCTTAGATCTCCCTAATTTATTGAATTTTGAACTTGTCCAATCATCCTGCCGAAACGAAGTCATCTATCAACAGCAAGTTTCCGAGAATCGATTATCAATAAGACTTGCCTCGATGGATGTCATTTAGATCCATATCAGGAATAGAGAACGAGTCTTGGCGAATGGGAACTGCTTTGTGAGGAGGTAGGAAGCCCCTGAGGATAATGGTGTGACGTGCTATCCTATGGGATAATGGTGTGACGTGCTATCCTATGGGATAATGGTGTGACGTGCTATCTTAGAGGATAATGGTGTGACGTGCTATCATAGAGGATAATGGTGTGACGTGCTATCGTAGAGGATAATGGTGTGACGTGCTATCTTAGAGGATAATGGTGTGACGTGCTATCTTAGAGGATAATGGTGTGACGTGCTATCTTAGAGGACAATGGTGTGACGTGCTATCTTATTTCTGTAATTTTCTACTCTGCACAGTTTCTAATCTGTGTTCGAGCTCGAGGGCAATAATGTTATATGACGAAAGTTGTGTATATTTGAGAACATTACCCTCGATAAGCGAACGGTTACACTCTCAATCTTGAGGGATCCATACAACAACAATTCAATGAATATTGAACACTCCACTTAGAATTTGAATTCGATAGATTTAGAATGGTTTAGAATGACAATTCACTCGTACTATTTTAGTTCATTGGGAAAAGCATGGACGAAAACAATTTTATTTTTCTCTTTGAACGTTACATTTTTTTTAACAGAAGTTTCCAAACTTCTGTTAATGAATGGCCTCTGGTGCAAGTAATGGCCCTACTGAGCAAAAATTTGTTTGCTTCAAAAAATATTTTGTTTAATTCAACTGAACATAAAAATACTCATATAAACGTAAAATATCAACATATGACATCTACTTTTCGGTTAGATTTAGCAGTGTTTAGATTGATGTTATCTTCCAGCATTTATTCTACGAATAATTATTATAAAGCTCCGGTCTTTTTACGTCGGATCCTAAATATTGAATCATTATGAGTCTTCTCCTATCACTTTGTAATTATTGTTCAAAAGCGCTGCTCGAAATGAAGAGCAGTTTTCATGAGAAAAGTTGCTATTTATCCACATATTGTATGGGAAAATAACGTTTGTTTGGAGATTGTTTCATAATTGATGTGAAATATAAATTTGTCTTTCAATGTAAATGAACATATGCTTCCCTGCCTCACCCTTTCTGTTAGTTCACTGGTCTCTTTTCAACTAATTATATTAAAACAAAGGTTGGGGGTTCAACAAAGACAATGTCGTTACGTTCAAAATTGACAAGTAGAAAAGCAATGGTCAACGTTTCTGTGGGGTTCGTCGTTACCGTCGTTACTGTTCTATAACGCCCATGTCATCTCATGTTTTAATTCACTCATCTCAACGCCTCGAGAATGAAACCGGCACTTCTATATCATTTATGTGGTTACACTCCTCAAATATTGACTTTGCATAGAGTTCAAGAGCACATGAAGTGATCGCAATCAGCACATTCAAACATGGAATACGTGACCCTCCCGAAATCAAAGATACATAAATATGTGTGATCGGCGCTTCTTGAGAGGTGATTTTCGAATCATTTACAAGAAAAGCAGTTCATGTCAACTCGATGAAAATGTGGAAACCTGACGATGAGATGATATTTTCCCACATACACGCTTGGCTGTATCTCGCAATAATAGGGTGGCCGACGGCAGGACGCTGCTTACACCCACTCATACTCTCACACGTACCACTTGCACTTCCCATAAAGTAAAAAGGAATATATAAATAAAACACACTTCACTCGAAGCATCGTGCTATTCTAGTGTTTCACAAAGTAAACCTAGTGTTCCACAAAGTAAACCTACAATCAATAATACACGTTAAATTCTTGGTACAGATTGTAAGCTAGTTCAAAGGAACTAATCAGTACATTGAAGTTCCCAATACAGCCGAAATATTCTCGGTGCCAAAACTAATTGGATATGCTTATGTCACTCTAGTGCTTATGGTCGGGATGTATATCTACGTTTTGCTAACCTGCGTTACATCGCACAAATGTAATCAAAGAACTTATAGAACATAGAATTCATGAGCATATTCAGCGATTAGTCCCATAAAGAACATTTATGTGCGAACAAATTTGAAGCAACACGATGTGTTGTTCTAACTCTGATTGAGACACAGCAAACACATAATACAAACATATAGATGACCATGTATCATTCTTTAGCAAGTCTGTGTCCACGTATACTGGGATCGTTCTTGCCGAATGCTATGGCATAGTGGAGAGAATGTGCCCCGAATGGTCGATAGAAGTGACAATCGACTCTCAGAAAGTCACAACTAGTTACACAGCAGAAATATACTTCTGTGAAAAAAAAGAGGTACATGTACAAATATCGGCATATCGAATCATAATTTTGCCGTTGCGTATTGAAACACACTGCACGGATTAACTCATTTAGCTTGAAAACAAGAGTAGATTTAAAAGCGCAATGAAATTTTATTGCAAAGGTACTCATTCAGAGAGAGTAGACGAAAAAGTTTTTTGACTTTGTCCAATGGAAGATTGCACAATCCACTTCCTTGGGAAAGCCATAAATTACATCTTTAGGCAGGAATCCAAAAATGAAAGAGTTCAAAAACTGATTGACCTACCGAATACCCTAAATAACGACACACCAGCTTCTCTGTGGAAAACTTCTGGCTACGTGCCTGATATCAAGTGACATGATAAGTTGTTTTCTTCGAAGAGGCAGCCTACATAATTACACAAATCCTTCCCTGACCAGCACCTAACCCAGTGATGCAATGATACTGGTTTTAGGATGTAGGTTGTTTTGGTTTAGAACCATCATGTAGGGATGGTCCGGTGTACCTTCGCTAAAAAGACTTATAGCTGCTGTCATGTTTTTCAATTATGCTTGATAAAGGGCAAGCAGAAGAGTGTTTTTTTACTAAACGAAGGAGCTTGGGTGAAATTTCTAATGTGAGCTGGTATTTTGTTAAAACTAATTTGGGCTGAGATAGAAAACGCATTTCCACAAGTTTGTGAAGTAAAAAGTTTTGGGTGTCTATCTTACTTCCTTCCCGTGTGGACCGATTGCGGGCAGCTTTACGTTTTGAAACACAGTGTAGTTAGGCAATGAACACACAAAGCTTTATAAAGTTACATTCGTTTGATGAGGAGAAGCGTCATGTAATCACTCTTTGTAAAAGTTCCGTCATAAGCTGCATTAACAGCGATGACCATTTGAAGATTACAAAGTTAGAATGTGTTTTGTAGCAGCGAAACCGGCTGCACCCACTGCCGTTGTACGTTATACGTTTATTTGTAGAATGCATCAAAAGGCCTCTCAAGCGGGAACGGGATTATTTATTAGGACGCCTCATATATCGGAAAAAAACTAGCCGTACGCCCACTATTCAGCATCAATGTTTTAGGACGCATGTTATGCCGAACAATGAACCAGGGCTTATTTAATGCAGCCACACATCATCCGCTAGTTTTCAGTGGAAGGCAATGGACCAGGACACGTCTGTATGAAATGTTTGATGGATTTTATTAGCAGCTGCGAGTAAACATCACGTGTATGAATGCACGTGATGTTTACTAAAAAAAAAATATGCTGGATGCCCTTCGATTGTCCACATGCGGCTGTCCACACGCTCCATTACCAAAATAGGCGAAGAAGACGCAGCCTTGAGAAAACGCGACAAAACGGGGACTGGTGGAGTCAAACAACAGTGGTTTTTAGACGAGCAAACAGAGTTTTAGAACCTAATCAAACGTACAAAAATAAAAAGCGAGATAAATTAATAATCACAGCGGTAGCGCTGTAATAAGTGTGTAGGCTTTCCTAACGGGGAACTCTTCGAATAATTGAAATAATAGGAAACCGTCCAACTTTTCTACTGTGACGGAAAAGAAATTGTCGAAAGAAATCGCTCCCAGCTCTAAAACTATCTGACACAGTAAGGTGAAACAAAAACCGCATGAAAGAAGAGGCCTGCAGTTTTATTTTGTTGTATTGAAACCTCGACTATTCTAGAAATTACCGTCATTATTAGGTTTAGTATATTCTGGAGTTTCAGGATGGCTCAAGTTACTAATGAACAATGTGATTGCATGATTGAACAGTAGTATTCCAATAAATTGCCAAGCAAAAGGAAAAGAGCATTTGTCAAGGAATACATCCTGGACCTAAACTTTACTACTGTCAGTAATGAAGTCATCGAATGGGAAGCAAATGGAAGTATACTTAACCTAAACATTTGTCTTGCTGCACGCTCAGGACATGTAAGATATGATGGCACCTCGTCAATTTGAACGAAATCTTTCAAAAATTCTTTCACGAGGTCTAAAGACACTGGCTTCTGAGGATGGGATCAGTCGTGAGTCTGTTAGGCGCATTCCAAAGATTCATCTTAGACAAGAACCTCACAAACTGTAAACATCAAAGCAGCAACTTGATTATTCTTTAACAACGAGTCATATATATTGAATACGTTTTTGAAAAACATCACCTTCGAAGTCGAGATCTCAAAAATCTTTCAAGGCCTTCGAGACGCCCAGTACACACCAATGGTGAATGTTTGTAGTGCCTTGAAGTAGCATAGAGTGTATGGGCGAAGCACTTTGGATGATGCTAATACGGAAACGTACGCAATGTGAACATCGAAAAATATTATGAAGTGGTGGATATTGTAATGTTTGTCGACATTCATCGAGATGCTTGATTCCAATAAGATGGCGCAACATCACACACATCTTTACCTTCAAAGAACCGCATCTGAAACAGTACAATTTCAGACCGTTTTTGCCCTTTAGGGCATGTAAAACGAAAGGCCTTCCGAGAAAACCGGAAACTATCAATGCCGTTAGGCTAGTTATCTGCAAAAAGATATCTTCCATTGACCAAGAAATTCTTGTTGCAGCAATCTCAAGTTTCCTATTACATGCTAACGGCCGTATTCAGCTGTACGGTAGCCATTTTTCAGATATTTTATAGACCCATTAGAGGAAGCTTGAGGACTTATCTTGTCAGGTGCTTATGAGAGGCCTCTGCTTTCTGTCTCCATGAATTTTTAAATATTAAGTAATATGTTGAATTGTCTTGCTTTCACAAAAACAAGCATTGGAGCAAAACCAAACTCTATATCCGAAGATAAGTTGATTAAGATAAATTACCTGATTATTGCTGAGGCTAGGCTATTTTTCTCGAAAATTTTATCAGGATCTTTTTGATCCGCCGTCTCTCCGCTACTTCAGTAGAAGGCCAGTAGCTAGAGGGTGCTTTCCTAATGTCTTTGTTAGCGTTTACGATCTACTATAACATCATTATTGTGTTTATTTCACATATTTTCTGTTGCCGGAATACTGTAACATGTTCATGATGGGCCACACTTCAATAGATATAAATATCCAACTTGTGACCGCAAACAAAGGGAAAGCATATCTTATTCGAGCTCAAATCAATATTGATCACATTAAACTCTTCGTGATACGTGACCAGCCAGCTCTGTCCAGTCAAAACTTCGGTGCTCTCTGACGTTTCCCCTGCCTCGACCTGTCAACCATTTCGGGCTATTCTGAAGTTCACTAAAACGATTATTGAAATTGTTGGTCGTTTGTAGTAAAAAGGGTCATGTCTGTGTTTCATTTCAGATAAATCAAAATGTTTGTGACAAAGAAAAAATTAACTGATCGTGGGAGCAAAATTCAAATAAGAAGTTACACCGAAGGCAAAATTACTCGATTGCCGTCTTTTCTGTTCCTACCACATACTCTCTCAGATGTAATACTGAGGTCACGGTCGGACACTGAGTAACGGCCTGAAGGTTGTTGTTATCATTGCCTGCAGAATCACTGTAAGGAAGCGTCTCATGACAACAAAGAAATGTCATTGTCCATGTTAGTTATTAGGCGCCATCAAAATGACGTGCACCACAGCAATCTGTTAGGCTTGAAGTACAGTCGTAGACGCGGTGTGAGCCATCATAGGCCATAAATCACACAGGCCCAACTGGAAAGCCCGTTTGGGATACATGGTCAGATTCAGCTTATTGTTTAGATATTCATTGTTTGTATCTCAAAACTTATTCGTTTTGTTATAACCTGCAATAAATATATAAATATACTAACATTGTTTCAAACCACGAGAAAGCCATGCATACATTGTGTTATAAAAATGAAATTACTATGCAATGTTGCAATTTAATAATGATTAGTTAAAAAAAGCCATAGACGACTTGATCGATTGCTGTGCCAGATTTTTTTTTAAGTGGGAGCTGTATTTGATTTAGAGATTCCTTTGTTCATCTGATGACATTGCAAAAGATTATATGAATCCACATAATGTCATCCGAACGTCAGTTTTGATTTAAACTCAATCACGTTGGTCCTCGATCCTGGAAAGTCCATGATATTTTCATTTTCCAGCATGCCTGTAGAAAAATTGACATTTAATTAGATTTTGATCGCGTCATTTTCCTTGGGCTGTAAACAAAGCATTGTGCATGGACTTTGACACTACTTATAAACGAAATATTATTGAACACTCAGCAAATAAATTGAAATTTTATCAATATGTCCAGAGCGGAATCGAATACCGAGAATTTTACAATTATGCTGTTCAGATTGACCTTCACAACAATCTGCACTGTAGATAATACTAACACAACTACTATATACAAATGGGAGAGTGGTTGTAAAAATTGACTATCAGCTCCAGGACGCAAATTTATTGGAAATCAGATATTCATAACTTTGGGCTCAAACCCATTGCGTTTTAAATGATGTCACATTTTGTGGTAAGAATATGTAATGCGAGTTTGCTGCCGGGGTTATTGTTGTTGTTACTTGTCAAATTAGAAGCATGGTGGCGACAAGGAGCTATGGGCCATGATAGGAGAGTATCAAGTAGCGTATAGTAGCAGCGTCAGACGTCAGTGAGCCAGGTAGGGCAGAGGGCCAGGCCTTACGACTGTGTGGGCCAGAGGAACAACGGGAGGAGGTAGGTCGATCGCTCGAAATGTTACATTTTGTGATTTGGAATGATAAAAGAAAATTTGTATATTTAATTCGTTTTCAGTGTGTACTCTTTGCGAAGTTCGAGTATAACTTGAGATTTGTTTGTGTTCTGCTCCTAGGATGGGGTTTTGGAGATTTGTGGTAACGGAAAAATAGTGAAGATCCATTGGTCTGGTCATAATTGAATGAGTAGGGTACGAAAATTTTTCGTGTCGGCATAGCGTCAGAGGCTGAGATACCACATAAAACGTCTTAGCTCTAAGCCGGTCAGGTATTTTCACTGTCGGCCAGCGATTGTGATGGGCTCGTTTGTTTTGCCAGCTTCCGTCAAATTTTAACCATGCCGTGTGACTCAAATGAAATCCTCTGAGTGTTTCACAATCTATCGTCAACTGTCGAAGGGTCAATCTCAGGCGTGGTACCGCCATGTTATCCGCCAAGATGCTTGCCGATGACTTTGATGACTGGACAATTTGCGTGAGATGCGAGGCCAATTTTCGCGTTAATTTGCATGCACTCCGACCTCGATAGATATCCAAAATCAACTGTGTTTGATTAGTTGCATTACAATGTTTTGTGGTGCCTCAATATTCAACCTCAGCGTAATTTCTGTTCCCATGATTTGCCTCAACCTCTCCGTCTCTATCAGTATCTCTATATTCTTCTCTCTTTATATCTGCTTCGTTACAATAGTGAGCATCGTGAATATACGAATATAAATCTTCCACGCTGGCTCTCTTCTGTCAAAGGAATATTTTCTCGATGCAACGTATCGTTGACTTTTCCACTGCAGTGTTCCTTAACAAAGCTTCCAGTCAATTAACTCTCATTGATAACGAATTTTTCATGCCAACTAATCCTACATATGATCTTAAAATACAGAGCTTGTGAAACTTGGAATTTGATTGATATAAATAAGAGAACGAGTGGCAAAAGAGTTACCTCGAAACGTAAATAAAAATTTGACGTGTTTGAACTTGTGCGTGCAGGAATTGTGAAATTGTAATTTACTATGTCATCTCTTTGTTATCCATCTGTGCCAATTATGGCTACTTTCATTATAAAAATCCTGAGTAATCACTCACATTTCCTGTTATCTCGTTCGTTAAATAACCTGTTCATTTATCAAACCCATATTTTATTAATCTTTGGAATATTTTTTTTTCTTGTGCATAGGCAACACGTCATGTAACAATGAAGTTAGTTTAAATAAATTGTGTTTTTGTATGCTAAACGTGATGTGAGTATCTGTAATAAACAACCTCATGTTTGTCATTTCATAGTCTGAGATTACCTGTTGAACATGAATTCAAACTGAGAATTGGTACGATAAGGCATGCAGATGGTGACCTACTTATGGTCGTTTTTTCTTCTTTGATTAGGCGTGAGGCAGCTTCAGCACAGAATCTTTTTAATGGTGAGGGTTAGTGATGCTCCAAAAACTTGATTTTGGGGGATTAGGTTCAGGCCTCACCATAAACCCCTTCTCGCCCGTGTTGAGGCCTCACCATAAACCCACTTCTCGTCCGAGTTGAGGCCTCACCATGAACCCCTTCTCGTCCGTGTTGAGTCCTCACCATGAACCACTTCTCGTCCGTGTTAAGGCCTCACCATGAACCACTTCTCGTCCGTGTTGAGGCCTCACTATAAACCACTTCTCGTCCGTGAAAATTAGTTTTCGTGGATCAATGTTAGAAAATAATACCGGGGAATAAAAATAAATACCTGACTCGATTTGCACTTGCCTGTGAAAAAGGTTTTAGTCGTACATTAGCTGAAGTTAAATTGTATAGCAAATTGTCGAATGTAAAGGGTCGAATCTGCCTGAATCATTTTACTATTGAGCGGATTGGCTTCAATTCTTGTTTTGAAAGACTTTCTTCCTTGAAGCAGTAGCATGGGAATTTATTTTTTCTTGACAATATCGACGACGCAATTGAGAAATTGAAGGTAATATTTGAACTACCCACTATCTGGGATGTTAAATCTCGACATAAAATTTTGTTTCAACGTTCATGAAGAGGCAGTCTTCCCGTATTCGAGAACGATCCAGGTGTTCTCTTGACTTGTGAACATTTCTGAGGTAAGATTGTTTGATTGATTCCCAGGCTTAAAATATCCCACAACTTTTTATACCTACGCAAATGTAGCGGATAATTGCACAATCATATTAAGTTACTACACCAGGGCATTTATTCACTGGTCAAATGTTGTTTCCCTGTATGACATCCATCCATCGATCCGTTGGGCACTTTATTGGTGATGGGCACGGCCCCGTAATTGCATTGGAAACTGGTCAGCTTTGCGGGTCCGGACAGCGGCTCATCAGCAGGCGATTGGAGTTTGAGGCGGAGTAATGGGTTTAGCGGGTGAACGACGGGAGAGGTTTGAAGGCATTTCTGGGCGAATATGTGTCCATGAAGTTATCGACGTTCACAATTCAAGTGAATATTTTCATATGAATAATCCCATGTTCAATAATAAGTGGTGTACACATTCTTGCTTTCAATCATGTATCACTAAAATCTTTCCGCTCTGAAATGCTGATATTAAAAATATGTTGGTGCCTAATAAACACCCAACAAACATTTGAACAGCTAACTATGATTCTTTATGCAAAATGACTTTGGTGGAAGCAATATCTTCATAAATAGTTTAAGAGTGTTTAAATCGTTTCCATTCCCAACTACGTGAACTTGAAGTGGGAAACTTGATGTCTGGCAATAAAAACTTGCATTTTGGTGCCCTTCTGCACGATCTTCACAGCGAAAGACCTTTGTGGATTACGTCTGTTAAACAACATATATTGATGACAAGAGGATTTACGTTGCAGTTGGTAAAACCAGGGATTTTATTTCAATTTTATTGATATGAACCAATGAATATAGAAACCATGTTTTACTGATAATTTGTTGAAAATCCCAATCGAATCAGTTTAGGTATTCCAAAACTGATTAAATATCTAAATACAAGCCCAACCGGCCATCTTGCTACACAATTTGTCATCAGGGTTGAATGGAACCCACTAGGTGTGTTCTGTGTGTTTTATCACAACCGATCGCACGTTGATGCCCTCCTAGTCGAAACTGAACCAGGATGCACACGTTGCCAGCCTAGACTTCTTTGCTATAGAGCTCAGAGCTTACTCTAGAATATAAATGTATGCCTCGGGCATCAAATCTTTTATAATAATTATCAAACATGAGCCGTAAGTATGATCAAGTGTCGTAGTCGATAATCGGAAGAGGCGTTTTTCTATTGCATTGAAATAAGTTCTTAACGCATTTCCCGAGCTGTACACCGTGTGGTGCCTCCGCTCTCGTACGGACTAACAACTTCCACGGGCATATCGAATTTAAGAAATCACTAATTCTTCCGTAATTCTGTTTATCGTGATGTCAAGGAACGAGTTTGTTTTGAACGCGTTCATTTATTAATTGTGAGCTAATTTTGTTATTAAGCACGATACGACTTTGCATCCGGCGTCGTTCGACGCAATATCAATCCTTCTCATGTCGTTTCTGGGAACAGTGAGTAGGGTCGTGGTGTCGATTCCTTGTCTATTAATAAGTAACAACATTTTCCTTATTATAATAGAAGATTTGCTTAATGATTATGGAAGCTGAAACGAGACAAACGGCCTATAAAAATGTTCATTTACGTATGGGAGATATACCAATTATCACAACGTATGGGAGATATACTAATTATCACAACGTATGGGAGACATAACAATTATCACAACGTATGGGAGATATACCAATTATCACAACGTATGGGAGATATACCAACTATCACAACGTATGGGAGATATACCAATTATCAACACATTCAATCCCATCTGAAACTAAATCAAACCAAGTGTAAAGGAAAAAGAAGATAGAAAGTATCTGAGAGTAAAAATAAATAACGAAATATCTTATACAACGGGAGAGAACTGTTTGATATTAACGGGAGAGAACTGATTGCTATTAACGGGATAGAACTGCTTGATATTAACGGGAAAGAATTAATTGCTATTAACGGGAAAAAACTGATTGCTATTAACGGGATAGAACTGATTGCTATCAATGGGATAGAACTGATTGCTATAAATGGAAAAGAACTGATTGCTATTTTCAATGCTGGTTTGAACTTGCTCATATATTAGGAATCCAAAATTGTCATGTCCACACAACTTCTTGTGCAATCTGAAAGGCGAACCTTTTCTTTGTCTTCAATGAGGGTTGCAGTCCTCAGCGTGCAGTCTAATGGATGAAGGAGAAGAAAGGGCAAGAAGAGCACCAGTAAGAAAACTGTTCCAAACGTGTTCTGATGCTCTGGTTTCGTGGATACGTTGGGTCGAGCCAACGCAATGCGATGCACGACGTGCACATATCAAACAATATTATCAGGCGGCAATTTTGTAACAAAGGATTAAACTACAATTATCTCTTTGTTATGAAGTATTCCTGATCACAATTCTTGCTCCGAACGGGTTACAAAATAAAGAAATAGAATATAAATTGTTCTCATTCTGGGACCAATACTTTTGTCTGTGAGCTGTGCATATTCAACTGGAATGAGAAACTTAGCTACTAGGGTCCTACTCTCAGTAACTAAGAAAACAAAGTTTTATTACTAGTGACTACGAATTTGGATTAAAAAAAAATCTCGTTTCGCTTTTGCTCTACAGTAAACTTCCAGTGGTAATGTTTATCATTCAAGTAATTTAAAATAGTTTAAAATGAATTGCATGTCTAAACAGCTCAAATTTCCATCAATCAACTTAGCGTCTGTTGTGCACAGAAGTGGGCTCATGAGTTCAGCGTTTTCATTTGTGATTGAGTTTGGCACTCACCCAACCGGCATATGGAGTTTGGCACTCACCCAACCGGCATATGGAGTTTGACACTCACCCAACCGGCATATGGAGTTTGGCACTCACCCAACCGGCATATGGAGTTTGGCACTCACTCAACCGGCATATGGAGTTTGGCTATCACCCAACCGTCATATGGAGTTTGGCACTCGCCCAACCGGAATATGGAGTTTGGCACTCACCCAACCGGCATACGGAGTTTGGTACTCACCCAACCGGTGTATGTAGTTTAGTACTCACCCAACCGGCATCAGCAAACTCTGCTCATGTTATGATTTTTTTTTAATTGCTTGCAAATAACCTTTTTCTGAAGGCTCTCTGATCTGGTACCATGCATTATTTTATTTTAGCAAGCAAATGCCTCTGTTCTGGATAATGGAGTAATGAAGGGCGAATCCCTTCTGGCTTGTTATAAAGGGACAACGGGTAAGATTCATCCCTCCTAATGTTTGGACAGTGTCTAACAAATTTCGTACCAGATTTGCAAGCATTTTCATTAATCAATGAGTTTGATTGCTACGGTAAATATTTACTTTATCGAGACTTTATCACAATCATCCAGTACATCACCATCACATGAAAGGTCCTGAATCGAGAAGGCAATTTTCATCTTCCATGTTCCTGCACAAACAGAATCGTGGTTGCTTCACGTTTCACACCATCATTAGACCCCTCGTAATGTCAGGACCATTCATATGAGGCTCTCCGGTGCAATCTTTATGCCGCAATGAAAGCTGTTATATCAGGAAGTTTATTACCTGCAAGAGAAGACCACTGGTATTTTGGATGTAGCAAATTGGATAAAGGGAGGTTGTGGGGCCGCATGTTTCATCACTGAAGTACTCCTGGCAAGCTGAGAAACTTGAAAAAAAAATCCGAACGGAAAACTTGCCTTACGAACAAAATAAAAAGCAGCATCCAAACTTTTTAGATTCAATTACCATTTTGAAGGTAATAATGTTTATCAAACACAATGATCAATTGTTGTAGGGCATTTTATAGGCGTAATGGTTGAAGACAGTGCAGCGGACACAGACAGTTCCATTCAAGTAAAGTTTCGATGATCTATACCATGAAAAAAACATAAGTACTAGAGAGACAAGAACCGATTTAACGCTGGGATGGAAATTTGTTCTGCGTTCTGAAGTTAAATATGGGCCTGGTTTTCTAGTAGCGCACACTATTGACAGTGCATAAATTATTCGAAGACGAATAAAAATTCCTGAATGTGTTTTAGAGTGGAACGAAAAAGTTCCGTTCGCACAAAATTCCTTCTAAATTAATAATTCGTGCACGGAAACAAAGCCGCGTACAAATTAAATAGCAGTTAAATCGAAATTAATCTTCTGCATTTTCTCATACGTAAATGAAAATATAATGGTCAAGTTATCTCATATACATACACTGGCATGAATAGTGTTCTATTACATTCATCATTAT
>SDVV010009849.1:0-16511 GCA_016164225.1 Gammarus roeselii | reverse complement strand
AAATGCCGATATATGATGGTCACTTATTAATTAAAAATAATGTGGCACAAGACTCTGTGGAAGACAAAAATTGATTTTGTGTGTAACTTTGATGGAGATCAATAACTTAATATATGCATATCATGCACGCACGGGCCATAATACGGTATGCTACTAGTTTTTAAAGTTAATGCACCATCTCCAATGATGCCGAGTCAGCACATCGCCTAAACACTGATATGCGGATTGGGTATGTTAGAGTTATTCTAATTTCAACAATTCATGGAGAACTGCGTTGTTTCGAAGTTTAATTATTCATCGAGCAATCTCAAACAAGAGTGCAATCACAACATGTTTTTTTCCCAACTATTAACCATTCATGACCATTTACCTCGACACGACTGGTAAACAAACACAAGTTGTGTTGTTAGACCAAGGAACATAAATAACATATACAGACTGCTTATGAGTGGCCAGCTGCTCACCCTTCAATTCGAACATCGACCACTCTTCCCCGACATGCACAGGTCGAGGATCTGCCTAAAGATCTCGTCGAGCTATCAGAAATGGTTTGTTGATTATTTGTTTATCATTATTATGTTAATTGTGAAAAGCACTTGCGCAGACAAACTGCACTAATTTATCAGGCAGGAGTCCGCTCGCTTTACTACGCTTTGCGTCAGTTCATGAAGACTCCACGGTCGCTGGATGGCAGCACCGGCAGCAGCAGCAGGCGAGACCCTCTGTTGCTTGTTTCTGCGTCACTTGGACCAGGTCCGACACAAGAATTCCTGGTGGACTTAGCAATTCTGATGAGGGGCTGTTGGTGTATTAGTTTAAAATTGGATTAGTACGGTTGTCGGCAGCAGGCGGCGCAACATGGCCGTCCCTCCTACCCTCCTACCTTGCCCTCCACGCTACTCATTTGTGATCATTGCGCTTGACTTGTGTTTGCTTAGAGAGGCCTGATAGGCGAAACGCTTTGAGTTTGAGAAAAATCTTTACTCTAAAGATGTTTGCCATATTTGCGCTTGACTTGTGTTTGCTTAGAGAGGCCTGATAGGCGAAACGCTTTGAGTTTGAGAAAAATCTTCACTCTAAAGATGTTTGCCATATTTGAATGGTATGTTAAGACATTGTCCAATGTGTTTGTTACTTTTTGAAGGAAGGTTGGTACATTTTTCATGCGTTTCTATTTTTGAACGGTCTTTTGTTATATTGCTCAATGTGTTCGCTACTCTTCGAAGCCTTTCTTTCACAAGACACATTGTGCAATGTGTTCGCTACTCTTCGAAGCCTTTCTTTCACAAGACACATTGTGCAATGTGTTCGCTACTCTTCGAAGCCTTTCTTTCACAAGACACATTGTGCAATGTGTTCGCTACTCTTTGAAGCCTTTCTTTCACAAGACACATTGTGCAATGTGTTTGCTGCTTTTCATATAACCGCCGGCTATTTGTTCAATGTGTTGACTACTTTTAAGAAGCCTTTTCCTGCTTGTTCAATGTGATTGGAATTTTTAAAAGGCATGTTGGTAATTCGTTCGCGTCTGCCACTCTCAAAGGCACATCGGCATTTCTGTGGCAGCTTTCAAATGCCAGTTGGTCCTTCCTTTATTATGTTCAACATATTTGTACTGTTCAAAGGCCCGTTGGTAATGCGTTCAACGTTCATGCAACTCTTCAAAACCAATCGTATCCTGTTTAATGAGTTTGCTACTTATCAGAGTCGGATGAAATTTTGTTCAACGTGTTTGCTTCTCCTGCTTGCTTCTTTCGATACATAGTGTTCAATGTGTTGCGATTTCTAAAGGCAAGCTGGTACTTTGTTTAATGTCTTTGCTACTTTTCAAGAGCATTTCGTTGTCTTGTTCCAGGTGTTTGCTACATTTGAAAGGCCGTTGTTATTTTATTCAATGTGTTTGGTACTTTTCAAATGTATGTTGTCACTTTATTCATTGTGAGCTACTTTAAAAAGTATGTTGGTACTTGTTCAGTGTTTTTGCAACTTTTCAAAGGCACGTTCGAACCTTATTCAACGTATATCACATTTATTCAGAGGAATGTTGGTACATTAACTCAATGTGACTGCTGCTTTTCAAAGGTATGTTGATATTTCGTTCAATGCGTTTGCTACTGTTCAGAGGCATGCTGGTACATGGTTGAACGTGTTGGCTATCCTCAAGTACATGTTGGTACTTTCTTCAACGATTGAAGGTGTGATTCCTGCTCTAAATGTTTGGAAATAAATACTAAACAAATCTGCGTTGTTAAAATTGATAATTATACAAAATAGTCCCGGCGACATTATTAAAAATGGCAGATTAATCGTTTGTTTGTGTACCCTAATGTTTTATTTTGTCATTAATTGAGCTACGTCTTCCAGGATTTACTGTAATTTTTACCTCATCGTACGTGTAAATGTGCAAATATTATCAAATTTTATAGATTATCCATACAATGTTTTATTCCGAACTTATCAAATCATTACATTATGAGTCGCTCTTTCGCTGGATGTTATGCACGAGACAAAATGTGAACCAAACTCACTATTGATGGAGGAACATTTATCTGATTTTTCCTACAATAAATATCCCGAATGGAGGCAGCCTATTTTTCACGTGAATGTCATAACGTGCGATGGATCTTTTCCATAATTGATATCCGAGCCTGTCGAACCTCTCTTCCTCACCAAATATCCAGGTCTGTATATCCAGGTCTGTATATCCGAGCCTGTCGAACCTCTCTTCCTCAACAAATATCCAGGTCTGTATAACCTCTTATTCGCATTACTTATCCGGAAAATTCAGCATCTTATTGAAGCCAAATATTAATGGCTACGAAGCCACTATCACAATAGATAATCAGACTTGTGAACCACATTTTTTACTATAAATATCCAGGCAATGGGAAGGCTTACTTTCACAACAAATATCCAGGCACATGAAGCCTCTCTTACATGAAGCCTCTCTTTTAAATTAGATGTCGAGGCATATAAAGCCTCTCTTTCATATAAGATATCGGGGTATATGAAGCCTCTCTTTCACAATAAATATCCAGGCACATGAAGCCTCTGTTTCATAATAGATATCAAATCATATGAAGCCTCTCTTTCACAATAAATTTTCAGCATAATTCATTTATTTGAGAATTCACTTCCACAATAGCCACCCAAGCCTACATTGCTTCAGTTCTTACTTGTTTATGCAAAACTCTATTTCAAGAAACACCCACGAATGATTCCTTTCATCAGCAATCGTACAGAGCATCCCATCCTTCCACTTCGATTGGATAACAATTCCGTTTATGGAAATGCAGTCTCCTCATCTGACAGAAACGAGATCCCTTTTGAGAGGACCATCCCAAAAAAACTTCGGTTGCAGAAGGTAATAACAGGAATCTCTTCAAAGAGGGGGGGTGAGGGGAGGGTACCTCGATGAGTAGTACAATTTGTCCGAGCCTACGCGCTTTAAAACCCGTTCCACTGCATTAGTGATATGGCTTCTAAACATCACCTGCTCAATGGGAATAGCATTCAAAGTACATCTTTTGAGAATTCTGGCAGGGATTCCTTAAGTACTTGTTATAGGTCATCGAGATGGTGATACATGGAGGATCATCAGCTATGGGAGCGAGCGTAGGAGACGGTAATGGTAGACAGACGGGCGGTATTATTTAGCAATCTCAAACACCCACTGAAAATAGGCAACGATACGAATGACATTGAGGCTGTTGATGATACCTTTCACTGCAGATACCCCACATGTATCCAATGATCTTGGTAAGAATAACATTGCAAGGAAATTAACCCTTAAACACTAGGCATGAATGATCAGGAAAACAACGTTGCTGAGCAGACATATTGCATTACGTACCAAAGATGGTAGAGGAGAGATGAACAGACATATTGCACAGAGTACCAAATATGGTAGAGGAGAGATGATCAGACATATTGCATAGAGTACCAAATATGGTAGAGGAGAGATGAACAGACATACTGCATCACGTACCAAATATGGTAGAGGAGAGATGAACAGACATATTGCACAGAGTACCAAATATGGTAGAGGAGAGATGATCAGACATATTGCACAGAGTACCAAATATGTGGAGGAGAGATGAACAGGCATATTGCATTACGTACCAAAATATGGTAGAGGACAGATGAGCAGACATACTTCATTACGTACCAAATATGGTAGAGGAGAGATGAGCAGACATATTGCATAGAGTACCATGTATGGTAGAGGAAAGATGAACAGATGAATTGCATTACGTACCAAATATGGTAGAAGAAAAATGAGCAGACATATTGCATTACGTACGAAATATGATAGAGGAGAGATGAGCAGATATATTGCATTATGTACCAAATATGGTAGAAGAAAGATGAGCAGACATATTGCATTACGTACCAAATATGGTAGAGAAGAGTTGAGCAGACATATTGCATTACGTACCAAATATGGTAGAGGAGAAATGAGCAGACATACTGCATTATGTACCAAGTATGGTAGATGAGAGATGAGCAGACATACTGCATTACGTACCAAATATGGTGGAGGAGAGATGAACAGGCATATTGCATTACGTACCAAAATATGGTAGAGGACAGATGAGCAGACATACTGCATTATGTACCAAATACGGTAGGAAAAAAACGAGTTGACATATTGCATAGAGTACCAAATATGGTAGAGGAGAGATGAGCAGACATCCTGCAAATAGTACCAAGTATGGTAGAGGAGAGATGAACAGACATATTGCACAGAGTACCAAATATGGTAGAGGAGAGATGATCAGACATATTGCATAGAGTACCAAATATGGTAGAGGAGAGATGAACAGACATACTGCATCACGTACCAAATATGGTAGAGGAGAGATGAACAGACATACTGCATTATGTACCAAGTATGGTAGATGAGAGATGAGCAGACATACTGCATTACGTACCAAATATGTGGAGGAGAGATGAACAGGCATATTGCATTACGTGCCAAAATATGGTAGAGGACAGATGAGCAGACATACTTCATTACGTACCAAATATGGTAGAGGAGAGATGAGCAGACATATTGCATAGAGTACCATGTATGGTAGAGGAAAGATGAACAGATGAATTGCATTACGTACCAAATATGGAAGAAGAAAGATGAGCAGACATATTGCATTACGTACGAAATATGATAGAGGAGAGATGAGCAGACATATTGCATTACGTACCAAATATGGTAGAAGAAAGATGAGCAGACATATTGCATTACGTACCAAATATGGTGGAGGAGAGATGAACAGGCATATTGCATTACGTACCAAAACATGGTAGAGGACAGATGAGCAGACATACTGCATTATGTACCAAATACGGTAGAAAAAAACGAGTTGACATATTGCATAGAGTACCAAATATGGTAGAGGAGAGATGAGCAGACATCCTGCAAATAGTACCAAGTATGGTAGAGGAGAGATGAACAGACACATTGCATTACGTAGCAAATATGGTAGAGGAGAGATGAGCAGACATATTGCACAGAGTACCAAATATGGTAGAAGAAAGATGAGCAGACATATTGCATTACGTACCAAATATGGTATAGGAGTAAAAACAATATCAATATCAGCAGCCATTATTTCACTACGCTGTAGATAAATATTTATTACGCGTATGTTAGCATTTGACTGAAACTGATTATCAAATGATTGGTACAGACATCCGATGACGTGAAAAAAACAACTCCGATCAATGTAACATACATATATTACAATTAAATATTTCACTGTTTATTAATCATGGTTAATAAACATATTTTACGCAACTCGAGTGATTCATTGCCCAAATAACGTATTTTCATGGAAACGTTCTTCCGGCAATATTACACTGCTACATAATTCCAAAGCGGTCGAGTATTCGGATGAATTTAAAGCTAGATACGCTTTCAGACACATTTTACAACACAAAAATGAATTGATTACCATTTCAAAAATTTAAAATAATTGACAAACATCAACATTCGAGTATTAAATCAATATTTAATGGATACGTCAGCTTTGCTTCAGGCGAGAAATTTGATCGAGCCCATTATAATACATTTTCCATTAATCTCCCCCATAATCGTGATCTCAGATAAGATAATAAGATAATAAGTGTATGGAAAATAAAATTCAACGCGTCCCCGAAGTCTCACAGATGTTGTCACATCACAAAACCAGATTGTGTTTAGAGACTGCAATATTCCTGATATCTTTAGAGTAACATAGGAATGTACTGCCACTGGTCAACGACTGACTGAATTTGTGACGATCAGTTCATGATCCAAATGGTAAAGACTTATACAAGAGGCAGCAATACCCTCAAACTTCAATTTTGTGCAAGCGACTGTCATGTCACGAACGTTGAAGTGGGGAAGCCCCTCAGAACTAGCGACCTCAACTGTACCCGTTTTACGATTGAGCTCTAGTTGAAAACATCAAGAAACCGCAATAAAGTTTCTAATTTCAGCTTAGCTAACGTTGATGGTCTACGAGAGCCGATGACGTCAGCGAAACTATCAACCCTACGACGTGACGTCAATCTATTGTTGAACAAGTTTTTAACACTGCAAGAATTAGGCTTGATAATATCCCGATAAGAAACTGGCGATCAGCAGTCAATCAGTCAAAGTATTGGAACAAAAACTGCGGCATCTTCAATCGAGAACAAAATCAAAGCTCTCGAGGAGAGTTAGAAACAGACAACATTAGACGGAGTGTCCTATTAGAACAAATATTTACGTTCTGTATTTACGTTAAACAATTTGGAAATTATCACTCCCCAGAGCATCATAACGTTAGGACAAATTGAAGCCCGCAGCCACGTATATTTCCCACCGTCAAAGTTACCCCAATTAATAATAATATTAATAATAATAATATTACTAATAACAATAATAATAAAAATTATTATATAATAAATATAATATTAATAATATTAGTAGTAATAATAATAATAATAATAACAATACTAATGATAATAATCATTATTGAAGCACTCGATGGTACAATAATGATTACAGAGAACAAGTCTGACAGAGCATTCCTAACAATATAAACAAATAACGCACCAATAGAACGTACATGGAATTAAATAAAGGACCAAAAATGTTCCGGCAATTACCGACCTATTAGTCACACCCCAGTCATTGGCAAATTGATAGAAAGTTTGATTACCGATACAATTACAGAATTAATAGTAGACTACATGTTGATAGGTGACTTTCAGCAGTGCTTCAAACACAACCGTTTCTGTCTGACAAACCTGCTGTATTTTTTTTTCTCAATAATAAAATTAAAAATTACTTCTGGAAATTCTCAGCCGATATTATATACCTTGATTATTACCAAAATATTTCGACAAAGTCCCCCACAGACGCTAAGTTCGTTTATTGCACAGCCTCGGCCTTTGAGGCAAGTTGAATGACTGGTTGCATTGTTAGCTCACGGATAGCTAGCAGATAGTAGAACTAAAAATTAGACTTCTCCCCTTGGCGCAATGTAACAAGTGGCGTGCCTCAAGGATTTGTTTTAGGTCCGGCCTGTTTCATAATATTCATAAGCAATCTCGATACAAACGTGCTATCGAACATTAAAATGCTTGTAGACGATTCTAAGCTAGGAGGTATCAACACAACTCTAAGCACAAACACTCTTTGTCAGTAAAGAAACAGATTTCCGTTAATGAAAAGAGAGATATATGTAACATCATAAGTAACGATTTAAAAAGTAGCAAGCAATGTAACTATGTCACTAGGAAAGCAAATAATATGCAAGGTGTGATTACCCGTACTATCTCGTACAGGAGCAAACACAATTATTCTATAATTGAAAAATTTATTTGTTGGTCCGTATCCCTTGTATTAAGTAAAACTTGAGTCTTAATATCGTAGAAAGGACGTAATAAAACAAGAGAAGGTTCAACGTTGAGCTACAAAACTTATCTCGAAGTGTGGACGATAACGGAGGGCGAGGAAATCGTCTACCGAAAGAGCTTAGTCACTCTAGATGTGAACGGAGTGACCAGAAATAATGGTTACAAAATACTTGGTAAGCATTTCACACACGACATGTCGCGTAACTTCTTCCCGTATATGTTTTGCAAAGAAATTAGCAATTTACCAAGGGAAGTTGTAAGAAGCGAAACAGTTAGACGTTCAAGTGGCGTCTACTTCAGAACTAATCTCCTTTATATTAAAAAATCAAGTTAGTTTTGTCCATAAGGCCTATTGTGGAGTTCTAACACTTTAGGAAACTTGCAAAAATTCCAAAAACTACAAACATAAATAACACGTCTTTTATTATTCCTTTCTTCGTCATTGCCGTACTGAATTTCAGCCAAACGCTGATGTTTCATGAACATTTCGGGGACTCCTGAAGCGCACCTAGTGGAAAATCCACTACCGTCCGTCCGTCCTTCATAGCCTCTCCGAATAATCGCCTGTGTCGCGTGACGTTTGTTTTGGATTGCCGTTGATAATCTTTGAAGGTGGTGGCGATAAATTGGAAGGAGGGAGGCTGTCTCAATTTGGTGAACCTGTGCAACTGACAATGCGATTCCCCAAACCAACCATTTCTATGTTGTTTCAATTATCTAATTTTTCTTTCTATCATTACCTAGCCAGGACAGCGATAATAATTAACAAATGTAACGCGATTCATCTAATTATGCAACCTGTGCGTCAAAAAATATTTATCAGTTACACACACTAGAAGTTATTTTACAGTGTCGGGCATTCTGGACAGAGTGGGACAAATTACTAGGAAAAGGAGTGACTGGCTTCAAATGTCAACTACCAAACATCACAGGGAACTCCTCCTTAAGAGCGAAGCCCTACTCAATTCATGAGCTGTGCAGAAAAAAAAACATAATAGGAGTTGGAAGCGAAGATTGTAACTCTGAAAAAATATCCAATTCATTAAATTCTGTTGATGAAAAGTAATACTACAGTTCCAGAGAAACCTGATACAATGTTACAGGTTGAAATGCATAAGTGGGAGGCCTTGCTAGATCTCTGGTGTTAGGCAGGGCAATAATGAATACTTAATGTGTAACTATCCATGATAAAGTGCAAGCAGGCTATTAATTACAAGGCCTAATAAGCGAAATACTAAAGGAGAGGAGACCACCAATCGAGAATTCGTTAGAATCGAACCGTAGCAGGCAAGCCTATAACACGGGGTAGGCCGAGGAATTCTGGGTAAGAATAGCATTAGAGAAAATTAAAACCGAAAAATAAAATTCTATGTCACACAGTCGTTGTACAACATATCTATTCACAACCGTAAATACCAATAAAGTAACATTAGGATGTGAATTTCAGGAAGAATTTATCAAGTAAGGTCAATACGAACATCATCCAATTCAAATACGGAGTTCCTAGTACGACTTGCGGAGCCAACACCAACTAAGTGAAGGTACCAGGTAGGAGTATCATGACATTACGCCTCATCTTGGACAGGTATCATGCCCACACGGTCAGTGTGGCGGGTTCATCACGTGCTGCACGCCATAAGTCAGAGCAAAGCAAGGCCTCGTAGCCTCAATATCAGGCTTCCCGATCTACCTCCGAACGGCTATTAGGGAACGGCCTCCAAATTTATCGTCCGGGATAACCAGTGCCACTGACTTCGAGACCAACGATTAATTCAAATTGACACCCATTGCAGAGCTCGGCTATGAACAGATGAGAGATGTACGGCACTTACCTTATGGAAATAAGAGGCAATTCCAAAATTCAAGGAAGCACTCCAGAGTCCTCCAAGTCCCTGCTATTTTATATCAGATTCAATTAGCCATAAAGAAGTGACGACTTTCATGCTCAAGCATTAATGCTGGTGGCGTGTGTAAGGGTTACCTTCAATCGCGCACCGCATGGAAATGAGATAGGCCAAGAATGGTAGAAGAACCCTTGCCACCTCAATTGCCAGTTGAAAACACCACTGATTTCCCACAGAAGTTCTTGTTGTAAGATGTCAGGATCTAGAGGCTTCCAAGCACCTTCATCACTGCAGTTCCTTAGAGCCAGTCAAACCCCAGACGGTCAGCCAACCCTACAATTTCAGAGCCTCTTGGCCTTATAAGACCGCAGAATTTCGCCGGATCTGCCGCCAGGATCGAGACTCATACTCGCGGCGACGACAGAACGCGGGGGCCCGCTCACAGCTACTACAGATAAGTATGCAAATGGTGCCAATATCAGCAATGCTAGGTGCCAATCGCTAGAATGATGGCCACAGTGCACGAGATCGTTTTGAGGCGCGCAGAGGATACCAACCCTGCAGCTTCTTACTAAAAACTAGGCGTGGAATATGGTCGGCCAACCTTAGGGCAAAGATCGCCCAAAGATTTGCAGATGTTTATTTTTATTTGTGAGATCACAGGTAGACGCCGAAATAGCGGTGTAGAGGGGCGGGTGCTACTTCTGAGTAGAACAAATAACATGCTGTTCAGGATTGCATTCGAATTCATTTTCACTGAACGAACGTTCTCGTCATCTATTAATTAAATGATCTTAATCAGTTTTCAATTCAATTCATTTACCCTTAACTTTTATTTGTGAGATCACAGGTAGACGCCGAAATAGCGGTGTAGAGGGGCGGGTGCTACTTCTGAGTAGAACAAATAACATGCTGTTCAGGATTGCATTCGAATTCATTTTCACTGAACGAACGTTCTCGTCATCTATTAATTAAATGATCTTAATCAGTTTTCAATTCAATTCATTTACCCTTAACTTTTATTTGTGAGATCACAGGTAGACGCCGAAATAGCGGTGTAGAGGGGCGGGTGCTACTTCTGAGTAGAACAAATAACATGCTGTTCAGGATTGCATTCGAATTCATTTTCACTGAACGAACGTTCTCGTCATCTATTAATTAAATGATCTTAATCAGTTTTCAATTAAATAGGAGACCGTCGGTTATTTTACCCTTTATAACTGTTTGTTGTTGAAAACATCACTACGATGCAGCCTAATGGCGTCACGAACAAAACGCTGTCAATATGAGATCGCAAAATCATAAATACTAACAAATGCGTAATATTTTGACCGGGTCTACCTCTGTCATGTGTTGAACATACAATAATAATTTTAATTGTGAAACGGTGTTCATGATGCCGTGAATGTTGCCCTCAATGTTGCAGTTGATGTTGCCCTCAATGTTACCCTCAATGTTGCGGTTGATGTTGCCCTCAATGTTGCAGTTGATGTTGCCCTCAACGTTGCCCTCAATGTTGCAATTGATGTTGCTTTCATTTAGCCCCAACTGGTCTCGCCCAAAACTTCATCTCAGAAAACAACAATTGTTATTTGATGTTTTATGAACGACATATTGATCAGTTCAATATAAATGAAGAGAAAAGTGACTAACATTTTAAGGTACACATGCAACATGCCAATATATTGATCAGTTCAATATAAATGAAGAGAAAAGTGACTAACATTTTAAGGTACACATGCAACATGCCAATATATTTATCAGTTCAATATAAATGAAGAGAAAAGTGACTAATATTTTAAGGTACACATGCAACATGCCAATATATTTATCAGTGGAATATAAATGAAGAGAAAAGTGACTAACATTTTAAGGTACACATGCAACATGCCAATATATTTATCAGTTCAATATAAATGAAGAGAAAAGTGACTAACATTTTAAGGTACACATGCAACATGCCAATATATTTATCAGTTCAATATAAATGAAGAGAAAAGTGACTAACATTTTAAGGTACACATGCAACATGCCAACTGTGTGGTTACCGGTACCCTGCCTACACCCGAGATACCTGCCCGTCTGCACAGCATATCAGTTACATACTCATCATGCTATTATCGACATTACTGGCCTGTTCATAAGGGTCTATCTCTATTCATCACAAAGAACATTTGCACGCACTCCAGAAGTCCTCCTCATTGATTATATTGATGAATGTATATAGATATCTCACATAATTGGGTATAATTGAATCCTGATAAAAAAAACTGTATCATTTTAACCAATACAATTTTCGTCTGCCAAACGTGGATGATCTCATATAGACACGTAAAAAGTGTCTCTTGTGAGGCAAAATACTCACTTTTCAAATGAGAGTTCACTTCATCTCCCCAGCTGTAAGTGGCTCAACAAACGAGTTTTTCCCTCGTCTGGTTATCGAAGTAAAGGCTAAAAAACCAGAGCTTTGTTGATCAAGACTGTACGTGTTAGTGCAGGCATGAACGAGTAAGGCTGCTTTTGAATGGCGAAGCTGGAGAAAATAATATTTTATGATATTATTGACAAAAATTCCTTCACAAAAAAAAATCCATGAGAAATCTTCTAGTTAAACATTGCGGTGCGATTTTTCAACGCAGTTGGTGTAAGAAGTCTTACGATTTATCCAATCCAATGAATGAATATAGGCTTGGTGCCTAAAACTGGGGCTTCGACTCTTCCTAATTCATGCGAGACAAGAGTGCCAAGCCTAGATAAGAAGGATATTCCTGATTAACGGCATGGAACATATATAAAAAAAGAGAGCGCTTGGCTCTTTCACCAACACACGTAACCAAATAGAAATGAATGTAATAACATGAAGCCGAAGTCAGACGACACGGCTGACTTGGAACGATTAAATGTCAAGCGCCTCTACGTGTTGCCATCATATTTATTATTCAAACACTGTTCCCTAAACATTCACCTACATATGGCCTAATCGAAGGAATGTGCTATAGTCAACTATCTATTAGGAAAACCATACGTATTATAAATTGTAACGAGTTCTCGGTTGCATGAAATTTATTTATTATAAATAAATAATATATCAATTTTAATTGCAAATTTGTTACAGTTCAGCCCACCTAATTCAATCAGTGACATGGTATATTAGTATATTAGTCCTTAGATATTCTTCTTCGGATGTAACGGTCATTGATATCATTGTGTATCCTTTGTACTAAAGAACCCTTATTCCAAACTATTTCAATCAAGGCACTTCTAAGGGACACGATTCGTCCATTATTCCTGGATCCATCTGTAATAACCGACGCCCGCGCCCTCTGTTGAGTAGCCTGATAAGCGGCACCTGAAGATACCAGCAGCACCTCGACTCTGGCGCCATCTCTCGGGCCCTTTCTAATATCATGTTAACAAATGGACTTCACACTTCGCGCCAGAGGACTCGCGTTATGGAGCTCTGATATGATGACTCATGGACGATTGTGACAGGGAATGGGAACAGGAAAGTTGCTGAGGAGAAAAATATTGGAACTTGTCGCAAACACTTTAAAGTTCTCAATTTTTGCGTCGTTGAAAAGTATCAACACTGAAAAAGTACAAATCCCGAATACTTGACAAAGCAAGTCACTATGTTTCGGTTAGACGTCACCCAACTGTATTGGATAAAATTCATAATACTAATATGTCCTGTATACCATAAGATACGGGAAAAAATAACGTACGACGGCTATCGGCTCGACCACTCATATATTTATTGGTGCGTGTATAATGTGAAGTCATAGATGAATATATGCGTCATTTAAACAGTTGATTATGGAAATAAACCTACTGTTATCATACGTACATACATGTATCATCCATCAAAAATATTCTTCCAACTGACAATACAAAACCACCTACCGCCCATATTATTTTGGAGGCCTATCCTCGGCCATTTTCAGTTGTTCATTTAC
The DNA here is from genome assembly GCA_016164225.1 of Gammarus roeselii. Lineage (NCBI taxonomy): Eukaryota > Metazoa > Arthropoda > Malacostraca > Amphipoda > Gammaridae > Gammarus > Gammarus roeselii. The sequence goes on along the minus strand of SDVV010009849.1, from coordinate 2,824 downwards.
CCTTAACTTCTCTCTGCTTCAACTTCGGTTCTCCGTGTTGCCTCCATTCACACTCAACTTGTCTCTCTTTCGACTTTGGTTCTCAATGTTGCCCTTAATGTTGCTCTCAATATTGCCCTCACTATTGTCATCAGTGTTGCCCTCAATATTGCCTTCACAGTTGCCCTCAAGGCTGCCCTCAATGTTGCGCTCATTACTGCCCTCACTGTTGCCCTCAATGTTGCCCTCATTATTGCCCTCAATATTGCAATCACTGTTGCCCTCAATGCTGCCCTCCATGTTGCCCTCAATACTGCCCTCACTGTTGCCCTCAATGTTGCCCTCAAAATTGCCCTCAATATTGTTTTCAAAGTTGCGATCGATGTTGCCCTAATGTTGCCCTCAAAGTTGCCCTCAATGTTGCCCTGAATGTTGCCCTCAATATTGCCCTCACTGTTGCCCTGAATGTTGCCCTCAATATTGCTCTCACTGTTGCTCTCAATGCTGCCCTCAATGTTGCCCTCAATACTGCCCTCACTGTTGCCCTCAATGTTGCCCTCAATGTTGCCCTCAATATTGCTTTCACTGTTGCCCTCAATGCTGCCCTCAATATTGCCCTCAATGTTGTTCTCAATGTTGCCCTCGATGTTGCCCTCCATATTGTCCTCAATGTTGCCCTCGATTTTGCCCTCACTGTTGCCCTCAATGCTGCCCTCAATACTGCCGTCACTCTTGCCCTCTGTGTTGCCCTCAATGTTGCTCACAATCTTGCTCTCAATGTTGCTCTCACTGCTGCTCTTAATCTTACCCGCAATGTTGCCCTCAATGTTGCCCTAAATTTTTCTCTCAATGTTTCCCTGACTGTTGCTCTCAATATCGCTCTCACTGATGCTCTCAATGTTGCCCTGAATTTTGCCCTCAATGTTGCCCTCACGTTGCCCTCAATGTTGCCTTCAATGATGCCCTCAATATTGCCCCCAATGTTGCCCTCAATGATGCCCTCAATATAATCCTCAATGTTGCCCTCATTATTGCCCTCATTGTTGCCCTCAATGTTGCCTTCAATGTTGCCGTCAATGGGCCCTCGATGTTGCCTTAATAATTATTGAACACATAAGCACCATCCGTGGTTCCTGAATGCTTTATCGCAATATTAATATCTATCCTTACCCAGGATCTTGTTTAACCCAAACTGGGGTTCCGTTTAAAATAATGCCCGGTGGCTCATCAAATAAGAACTCGTTATACCTAACCTAACCTAACCGTAGCAGACTTGACATAAAGCTGTCTTTAATTAAGCAGCAATTTCGAGGTGCAGTACGGTCACATAAATCAGACGGGATTGGTTAAGGTTTATCAATTATAGGCCTACCACCCTATATCAATTGAGTATCAATTGCAGTCCTATCAATCTATAGAGGTGCAGTATTAATTGTAGGCCTATCACCCTATAGAGGTGCAGTATCAATTGTAGGCCTATCACCCTATCGAGGTGCAGTAGGCATATCACCCTATAGAGGTGCAGAATTTATTGTACGCCTATCACCCAATAGAGGTGCAGTAGGCCTATCTCCCTAGAGAGGAGCAGTATCCCTATCACCCTATAGAGGTGCAGTGGACCTATCTCCCTAGAGAGGAGCAGTATCCCTATCACCCTATAGAGGTGCAGTGGACCTATCTCCCTAGAGAGGAGCAGTATCCCTATCACCCTATAGAGGTGCAGTAGGCCTATCTCCCTAGAGAGGAGCAGTGTCCCTATCACCCATTAGAGGTGCAGTAGGCCTATCTCCCTAGAGAGGAGCAGTATCCCTATCACCCAATAGAGGTGCAGTAGGCCTATCTCCCTAGAGAGGAGCAGTATCCCTATCACCCAATAGAGGTGCAGTAGGCCTATCTCCCTAGAGAGGAGCAGTATCCCTATCCCCCAATAGAGGGAGGGAGCATCATTATCAGAACAGCATAACCCTCTGAATGCGTGTCATGACTTACCTAGTTTATTGACGTTTGCCCTGTCTTTACATAAACTGTAACTTCATTCTTGGAAAGATAGTCTCAATTCCCCTCTGCGAAGATCATGGATTTTTTTCGATACAAATATCACCATGTACTAAACCAAATGGACTTCAACAGTTGTTTTAAATGTTTAACTCTCTGTCGAAATATTCAGGGCTGCCGAATTTCAAAGTTTTTTCATATATACCTAATCGTCACACATTGACACACACAACTTATAGAAAGCAGAGTCTTCATTGACCCAGTAACAATCTTCCCTTATCAGGCTGGCCCATCCTCCTTCTTCTCCTAATATCTCAAGTGTGAAGGCCTACAAATAGTCCAGAGATGGGATATGGTCATCTTATGGTTGGTCTGCGCTTTGTGGGTGGCGGAGGGTCGCTTATCGTCTGCGCGTCGGCCGTGGCATTCATCACCCAACGATGATCTGTACACGATTCTGTAATTAGATCCATCTTTCAAATACTGTGTCTGGTGTTTTAGAGATGATTTTGGACAAAGTAATTGGAAAAAAGTAAGTAGGGAATGCATCTTACCTAATAATCCCACCCGAGGGATGCCCACTACGCGCATTCCGAATTACCGCGCGCTACCAACCGAGGCAGCGCAGTGATAGTGTGGCTCAGGCAGCACGGTTATAGTGTAGCTCAGGCAGCACAGTGATAGTGTGGCTCAGGCAGCACGGTGATAGTGTAGCTCAGGCAGCACAGTGATAGTGTAGCTCAGGCAGCACGGTGATAGTGTAGCTCAGGCAGCACAGTGATAGTGTAGCTCAGGCAGCACAGTGATAGTGTGGCTCAGGCAGCACAGTGATAGTGTGGCTCAGGCAGCA
>SDVV010009848.1:0-16511 GCA_016164225.1 Gammarus roeselii | reverse complement strand
AGGTGCACTTCTACCAGCTTGCTCTGCCACTCCGGTTCACAATGTACGAATAGTAGAACCAACGTACGTTGATGCACAACTGAATTCATACACCAGAAATCACTGGATACCAGTAAGAAGTTGGTCTCCGAATGAGGAAAGTTGTCCTGCAAAAAAAAAATGTTAACCAGGATTAATTTGAAGTTAATATCAGGACAAAATTTGTTCAAAAGCCGACGTAACTCTTTCTTCAATTTACCTGATTGTAGTCCGAAATGAGGGAAAGAAATGAACACACATTTCTAGAGTCATGAACAGTTTTTTTTCAAATAGGTTGGATAAAAATTTCTTAATATGACTGTTCACGAGTCCCAAATGGTAACCATTAGCTGTATAAAAAGTCTCAAAGAATTCAAATTCACTATGCATCGAACAGTAATCGCAACTAATTTTATATGCCCGTGAGAGTAGAGACTTAATGCTATTGTTTTCGGAAGAAATGAAGGGAAACTGGAAAAGCTAGTTCCTGAACCGGAAAATGTTCCCTTACGGTAAACAGAGATAATAAATGTATTACATTTTCTCTAAACGCAACAATCCAAAAATGATAGCTTACTACCACGCTCACGCTTCACAATAAATTTAATGTTAGTATGTTTGCTATTCAAGAAATTAAGCAAACATACCAACATTTAATTTACTGTGGAGCGTGAGCGAGGTAGTTACCTTTAATTTTCTCTTCATGCTTCTAAACAATATTCAGGTCTAACTCGTTCAATTTTAGGCTCCTATTATTCAACAAGAAATATAGGAGAGCACGAAATCAGCAGGCTGTGTCTTTTTCTCTATCTAGGATTCGGAATGCATTATATAAAACTGTTTGAAAGTGTTATCAGGCATAACAAATTTGAGAAGAAAATGAACAATTTATCCCGTTCATAAACTGTGAATGATCAAGTTATACATTTTGACCAAATGCACCTGGTATCTAACCTACGTTGCGTTCAATTGATTCCGAGCTTGTCAACATTAGGTAGGGTCCAGGACTTTCACAAGGTGGAGGCTTGCCATTCACAAGGTGGAGGCTCATGAAATAATGTTTGTTCTGTCGATTTGATCTTTCTTTTTTCTCTGTGTGTGCAATTGCCCTGTAAATGACTATTTGTTTTAAAATTGTAGGAAGAGCTATTATTCGCTCACATGGATACAGGAATGGTTTGAACAATGATTGGAGTAGCTATGATGATTAACGCAACCGTCAATGCGAGCAGCGAACTTCAATACACATACACTTTGTTTCAGATGATAGCCTATATGGGTCAGAATGATAAAAGACCTGAGGGACGTGGTCATTGGTATAGCATGGAGGTAGCAATCAGCTATGTATCAAACGAGATACAAACTTCCACGTCATTTCATTAATTGAATAATTTGTTATGGTAAACTAGTTGTGGCAAGCAATCAACAATTCATTGCCTCGCTATTTATTCGACTTGTTTGATTACATGATGCGCCATAACTGATAAGAAAGCATCACGGGAAGTGACAAGATTTATGAGGTCAATAATACGGTGTTCCTGAGCTGGAAATCATGTGGTTGTTACGGGGTCTCGCTACGAGCGACAGTCATGCCCAAAGGCCTCTTTAATGACGTCATCACTGACATCGCGAGTATCATGATGTGCTATTCATTTACTGTTGTATTATATCGGGGTTATTTAATACTATCAAGAGATACAATGACTGATCACCAACACAACAAGTGCAGAATATGATTATCTAAAATACGTGATGCAACATGGCAAACGAAATTGCAAATAGTAAACCCAAATTTCTCAACATAGCAACATGCTAAAGACATGCCAATCGTTAAACATGTCAATGACAGGCCATCCACTGCACACATGCCATAGACACGACTTTATTTGACATATGCCAAAGGCATGTCATTCAATGCACACGTTCCCAAGACAAGCCCTTCATTACACACATGTCAAACACATGTCATTCATTACGCACATGCTAAACACATGTCATTCATTACGCACATGCTAAATATATGTCATTCATAGCCCACATGCTCAGGACGTCATTCATTGTACACATACTAATGACTTGCTATTCGTTGCACACGTGCCCAAGACATGCTATTCGTTGCACACGTGCCCAAGACATGCTATTCGTTGCACACGTGCCCAAGACATGTTATTCGTAGCACACGTGCCCAAGACATGCTATTCGTTGCACACATGCCCAAGACATGCTATTCGTTGCACACGTGCCCATGACATGTTATTCGTTGCACACGTGCCCAAGACATGCTATTCGTTGCACACGTGCCCAGGACATGCTATTCGTTGCACACGTGCCCAAGACATGCTATTCGTTGCACACGTGCCCAAGACATGATATTCGTTGCACACGTGCCCAAGACATGCTTTTCGTTGCACACGTGCCCAAGACATGCTAGTCGTTGCACACGTGCCCAAGACATGCTATTCGTTGCACACGTGCCCAAGACATGCTATTCGTTGCACACGTGCCCAAGACATGCTATTCGTTGCACACGTGCTCAAGACATGCTATTCGTTGCACACGTGCCCATGACATGCTATTCGTTGCACACGTGCCCAAGACATGCTATTCATTGCACACGTGCCCAAGACATGCTATTCGTTGCACACGTGCCCAAGACATGCTATTCGTTGCACACGTGCCCAAGACATGCTATTCGTTGCACACATGCCCAAGACATGCTATTCGTTGCACTTCAAAAATCAAACTCGAGCCACCGTCTTCGCTGTTATAAGTCTCTTCAAATATTATAAAAAAATTGTTCATAACTGGGAACCATTCATAGTTATAGTTTTGATCTTCTGAAGCACACAATAAAGCCCTGTTCTATTTATTCGTACAGCTGATGTACCACCCTTATTTCATAATTTTCAACGGTAAATTCCAGACAAAACTAAAAGATACTACGTTTGCAGAAATAAAGAGTTTCCTTTGCGCCTTGTGTAATAGTGTGTGCTTCAGTTTAGTGAGGTGAAACAAGTCATAAATTGAAATCTAAACGTTTCCCGATCCGATTAATTTATTTGTTGTACATAACAGTTCAATTGATTTAATAATACCAAATTGTAAGGGATTTTGCTATTATATTGTCATGCTAACATTTTACGTTATTGGTAATATCTTGGTTTAGTTAGTCAATACCCGTGCAATTCACAACAAAGTTGTTTCTCTCACTCCTATTGAACAATCTAACATACTTCGTGACCTTCATTTTTCGACTTAATGTGTAAGAGTAGCATCGGTACTAGGTAGTTATTTTCATTTAAATGTTAAGGGGTGAAAGCGCCTTTAAATGTAAGCATGCCACTAAGTAGCAATTTTCTGCTCTATGCAAAGAGGTGCCAGTGGCCAACTTGCAATGTAAGCATAGTATCAGTATTAAGTAGTTATTTTCATTTCTATGTGAAGGGGGGTCAGAGCCCACCTTTATATGTAAACATGGTAAACAAGCTGTTCGTTTCAGTCCTATGTGAAGGGGGGTCAGTGCCCACCTTTATATATAAACATGGTAAACAAGCTGTTCGTTTCAGTTCTATGTGAAGGGGGGTCAGTGCCCACCTTTATATGTAAACATGGTAAACAAGCTGTTCATTTCAGTTCTATGTGAAGGGGGGTCAGTGCCCACCTTCATTTATAAACATGGTAAACAAGCTGTTCGTTTCAGTTCTATGTGAAGGGGGGTCAGTGCCCACCTTCATATATAAACATGGTAAACAAGCTGTTCGTTTCATTTCTATGTGAAGGGGGGTCAGTGCCTACCTTTATGTGTAAACATGGTAAACAAGCTGTTCGTTTCAGTTCTATGTGAATGGGGGTCAGTGCCCACCTTCATATATAAACATGGTAAACAAGCTGTTCGTTTCAGTTCTATGTGAAGGGGGGTCAGTGCCCACCTTCATATATAAACATGGTGAACAAGCTGTTCGTTTCAGTTCTATGCGAAGGAGTGCCAGTGTCCAACTTTAATGTAAGCATGACATCGTTACCTATTTTTTCCATTCTAAGTTGAGGGGTGCCCGTGACCAAGTATGTATGTGAGCATGGTATCTATACCAAGAGGTCCTTTTCAGTTCGCTATGGGGTGCAGTGCGCATTTTTTTTTGGTATTGTCGAGTACATTGAATGATTTTTCAAAGCATCCACTGATCGCACAAATCGCATGTCACCATATAACCTCTACCCGGGCGCCAAAAGTTGGTTCTGGCTAGTGAAAAGTATCAGAACTTCTTTCCGTTTCAATTTATTTGTGACGTTTTGTTCGTAATTTTCGCTAATCTTGATGAACTTTGTTGCCACATTTTACTAGCCCAATATGTGTGCGACAACATCAGAATTGTTTGGGCCTATATGTATAGGAAACTTAATATTTTTACTCGTTGAATCTCATCTACAATCATTTGATGCGTTGAAATTACGATAAGAATTGCTCGAAATTGACGACACTGAATAGTTTCTACACTTCGCACTGAAACCATGTTTTTTGGGCAACCTGTGACGTCAAAGGTGTGGAGGGCTTAGGCGTGACTGTCGCACACCTAATCCAAATATATGAAGATTGATTTATATACTACATTTCTACTTCATAGTTTTATCTTAATCAGATTAAATCATAACAATGTATTTTTGATAAAAGCCAGAACCATCCAACACCACACGATAGCAAACACTAGGCATGGATTGCGATATCAACCCTAGGTGGTTGGCAAGATTACTCTGGAGGGCAGACGGGCGCACTAATACATTAGCCCTACAATGCAATTGGGCCAGGAGGGCGAACAAACGTGAACAGTCAGCAGATCGAAGGACTAGCGACTAAGCAGGCAGCAGCAACAAGTTATGCTTGTTGGGGATTAACATGTGATTGGTCTCTGCTCTCATCCTAATTTAATGATCGTGTATCAAGGGAAGCTCCGACTTAGTTTATCTCCATGCACCACGCAAGTCACCGTCGCTCTGTTGCTAGTGGCAATCATAGCTCGCAATGACCTTCTACATGGTCAGGCTGCGGCCTCTGGTGACAGACGCTGGGCGATTCGTTAATGATTTGTCCAAACGCGACTATTGAGGTTTTAACACCACGGGCTTGCATGGTGATGACGTCTACTGATCAAAGACCATATAGATTAGTTTTTTTAGTTGCCGATACCAACTAATTATATTTCAGCTGACGATCATTAGAACGGTTCCAGTATTTGTCAGTTAGAAGTCGTTTAAATCTCACGAGTCATTGCATAATAAACTGTTTCTTTTAAAATATCTATGTTTAGATATAATAACTTCTTGAGACCGAAAGGCAAATTCAGAGCAGGGGTACAACTTCTTGATTTTGAGAAATATCCCCCAGCCAGGAGATCTCCCAGCCAGGAGACCCCCAGCCGGGATAAATGACCTCATACGAAATCTTTGATTATTACGGATGATGGAACTCCTTCACTGTTCAGTGAGGAGCGGCCGACTCTACATAGCAGTTGCTAACGGTTGATAGAAACGTTGTTGAGCGATGACTGGTGCAGTTATGTTTGATAATGGGATTTTGATGCTATTATTCTTCGTTGAGAATCAATAAAGCATTATCACTAATTGCTAATACTAGTATCGTGTATGCATTTGTGCGATTATTGCAGGGAATGGCAGCCGCTGCGCAATAACATCGATGATCGATGGAGACGCGTCACGCATTATTTGGTGGGAGTTCAGGAAACAGCAACATTGAATTCATCGTTGAACAACGATGAAACAACATTAATAAACACAAATAGATTCCATGTACATATGCCATCAGCTACTAACAAGCAAGTAATAAATTCCGATCAATAATGGAAATAACAAAGTCCATTGTACTTGTTGAATTATTAAATGATGAAGTTATTATTCGTTTACTTACAACGACACTTCCTCAATAATTGTAGAAAGTCTATATTTTATCAGATATTCTTGTATTTATTTTGGTTAGTACCCAATCCACTAAGGCCACTTACTATTAGGAGATGTAATGAAGCACTCTGTCCTTGAACTTTCCATAAGTTGCAACAATTTTTTTTTCACTTTTTCATATCTGCAGGGTTTTGTTTGTATGAGGTATTTTCGTACTGTTGAGCCTAAAACCTGTTGTCAATTAGTGAAGGGAATTGCATCTGAAGATCCCACTCGCCGTTGATCAATGACGGCAGTTCGTCAGGAGCGTTACACATGTAATGGCAATTGCTTTTCTGATCCGCTAGGTCATCTTAGGTACAAATGGGTAAGATCTGAACCACAAATGTTCGGAAACATTTCGGCTGTAACACTAGGAGTAATTGGGGATCCAAATAAAATTAACATTTGAATTCTCAGTTTATTCTCTTTGGCTTGATGGAAAGTCGAAAATTGTCATATTAAAAGGAAATTACTTGTATTTTGTCTATTAATTTAGTTCAGTTGGTATGCACTTCCAACTTTCTATGAAATCATTCCCTACTAATTTATTACTTCTTAACCAGGTCAGTAGTGCCGTTAGATTTGAGCACTGGAAGAAATTATGAATACGTGTTGCACTTGGTCATCTTCAAAAGCCTCTGGATAACACTGCCGGCTTGTGGCAAACTTCCTGAACTCATCTTTGATCATTAGTGATATTTTCGGTGTAGATCATCGTTGACGGCAGCAATAAAAAGGATTGATAGTTAATTTAAAAAAAGGATTTGGCTTGATTTTCACTAACCATCGATGCCATAACTAGTCGGGAGAGATTTCCTAAACTATTTTCTGAATTAATACCTGTATGTTGCCTACATTCATCGAACGGTTTGTTGGGAAGCGGTCGTAACGATGATAGATTTCAATCGAAACTTTAGGGGCTACTCGTCACAGAACTTCGATGACTTTATTTTAATTGTAGGATTCTATAGTGATGCTTGGGGAGATGCAGATCTTTCATTTAGACTGTTTATGTTTATGTTGTGGAACTTCATATTTTTAATCTAAGATGTATTATTACTGTAATTGAAATCCAGATACCCCATCAACAGGGAAAATAAATTTACCATATTCGAATATTATTTAGTTATCTTAAGCAATTAGGACTCCAAGTATTATTAGGCCTCTAAGTAAACTTTATAACAGACTTGTGCTCTCTCATATCAATTCCCCACGAAACAAATATTATACAAATGAAATTGGGGAGAAGACCCAAGAACTACAAATATTATTTAGAATTAGTGCAGGGGTATTTTCCTCATGAACCATTATCGTCGATCAAACACCATACTGTTAATTTATCATAACATATTCTTATCATCAACAACGAGTTTCAATATTAAAAATCCATTCTGATCAAAATTAGTTTCGTGCTACACGTTAGAGAGACTTCATGGTACATGGTATCCAATATATTTTTGAACCGCTGCCGAGCACTCACAAATATGGTGCGCAACTTTATGCACACAAACTTATCCTCGAAGTTGGCCCGTTTAGACTGAGAAATTGAAGTCTAAGTTTGGGTCGTGCAATATGGATATCAGGCGTCGGGCGACACTGCATTATATCAGGCACCGGGTCACACTGCAAGATACCAGCCATCGGGCCACACTGCATTATGTCAGATGCCGGGAAACACTGTAAGAAATCAGTCGCCTGGTCAACTGCATTACATCAGGTGCAGTGTCATTCTGTATTAAATCAGTCGCCAGGCTTACTGCATCATATCAGACGCCGGGTCACGCTGTAAAAAATCAGTCTCCGGGCTAACTTGCATTATATCAGGCGCCGGTTTACACTGCAAGAAATCCGTTGCCGGTCTAAACTGCATTCAATCAGGTGTCATGTCAAATTGTGAGAAATTAGTCACCGGGCCAACGGTTTCGTATCATGCGACGGGTCACACTGCAAAAGAAATCAGTCGCCGGGCTAACTGCATCATATCACGAGTCCTGCCACACTGTACGAAATCAGTTGTTGTTGTTGCTCGTCGTGGTCAAAGCAAAGCCCGAGGTCCAGGAACTCACCGACCTGTGGTGAGTTCCCGCACCCCAAAGGTAGCTGAGGCTGTCGCGCTGGTGCTCCCATAGATCACGAACTGACGTGATGTTATGGCGGAGCCTGCCGGGTGCGGTGGTTGGGCTCGACGTCACGACGTGCTCGACCGTATCGGGTGAAGCCCGGCACAGCACTCAGAGATCAGAACAAGGATTTCCGCGTCCCCGCTGGTATGGCTCCCCCCTCCCCCCCTCCCCCTCCCCACGCATCCTTGACAAGTGAACCCTGGCACCCCTGGGCCACCCCAACTCCTCCACTTCACCCCAGGCGGGTGTTTTTTGCCAGATTGTGTTGACTCTGTGTTCAACTAATGCATGAGCTGCGAAGTGTGTGTGTGTCTGTTTGTGCATATATGTGTTATCTGTAGGTTAAGGAATGGTCGCATAGAGGGTACTGGAGTGAGTTGCCGGTAGGTTATGTAGATGTCGGTTTTTGAAAGAGGTTCAGTAGGTTGGGGCAGGGGTGTGCCAGGTCTGAAATCTTGTTGAAGAATTGGGTCCTTCTTATATCAAGATGATGCTGGAGAGGGAGGACCTTGGTTTTTTCATGCATGTGCGGAATGAGTGTGGTCTGTGTTCAGCCCGTTGCGATTCGCAAGGCCGTGTCTGCATCTTTTGAAGGGTGTTAATGTGTGTGGGTGCGAGGCCCGAGGACCAAGTGGTGTTTGCCTAGGAGATTACAGGTCTGATGAATCGTTTGTTTAGTGTTGTAATTGATTCCTTGGAGTGGCCGTAATAGGTTGTAGTGAGTAACCGAGATACGTTTAGTATGGGTCGGGTTTTTGTGCCGATGTTGATCGTGTTAGGCTTGATTGTCGTTCCAGTGTCGGAAGTTACTAAAAGGATAGTTTTCTCCATGTAAGGAAGTTCAGCATTCGCTCGCACGGGGTTCTTTAACCAGGAAGATATCACGATGTGCTCTCTCAGCGAAGAGTACAAAATCAGTCGCCAGGCTATACGGCTTTATATCTGAAGCCGTACTGGACTGCAATATATCAATACACGGGTTAAACTACATGACATCAGCAGCCTGACTGCGCAGCAACATATGAGTTGGCAAGCGACACTGCACGACATCAGTCGACTGATTTTATTCATAGTTAACACGCACTGGGCTAAACTGAAAAGTAACAGCCTCTGGGCAACTCAGCAAGATATCATTTTGTCAAACTACAAGATATCAGGCGTCGGGTCACACTGCAAGATATCATTCGGCGGGCTATGTTGTAAGAAATCCGGTGCCCGGCTACAATGTTAGGAATCAGGCGCCCAGCTACACTGCAATTTATCAAGCACCGGATCACGCTGCAAGATATCTGGCATGGATCACACTACAAGATATCAGGCACCGGGCTACACAACATAATATCAGGCTCCGACCAAACTGCTGGCTGCGAGGGGAACGAATGTGCTCACTGTGCGACAACTAGTTTTTTTTTTGCATCGTTCGACCACATTGTTTGCCGTACAGTGGTATCAGGCAAAAGAGGGCAGCCTTCTAATGTCGAATGGAGGTGTGTGATTTTAATAGATACACCCTTCACTACAATTGATATCGTGGGTCAGACATTTATTATAATCATAAAGTTAGGCAACAAAAGTTGAATATCGTTGGTAGCGCAATAACAACTGTTATTAAGATTCAATTCCTGCTTATTTTGCATAGGCAATGCAGTTAAAAATACTTCTCAATACTAGATCAACAGCCGAACCGGTCAATTTGATCGTTTTCAATTTTCGAAAAAAATCCAAGCGCATTTATTCCGTTGGAAGCAAGAAATTTCTTGACTTTTTCTAAGTATTGGGATGGGCTTGGTATATGCCATTGATACGCATTCGGCAACATAGTTTTTAGAATACCATATGTTTTTCTTCGAGCAGCAGGAACGATCATTTTGTCAACCGCTCTGAAAAATGCTGTATTTCCGCGTTTTCTCTCCATGTAAGGAAGTGTAGCATTTCCTCTCACAGAGTTCTTCGGCCAGGAAGATATCACTTCGTACTCAATCAGTGAATGATATAATACAACAACTTCAGTCTGGTTCAAAAATCGATTGTGATGATGATTATGAGTCAGTATCTGCTTCTGAAAGTGACAATGAGACGAGTGACGAAACGAACGTCAGTGTTTCTGTGCAGAGAAGAGGAGCTTCTCAGGCCCGGTGTCCGAGGTCCGAGAAATAATCGAGGTGATGCGGGACAGCTCGACAGACAGACTATGCGTGAAGATGATTACGTTATCCGACATCGGGTATAGAGTCGGATGGTATGGCTCCTGATCAGTGTTTTACGGGAAGAGTTTGTCTATGTAATATTTTCCGAGAAATTTCCGGATCAAAATCTCACGCTGAACGAGAAGTTAGATAAAGAGTTGTTTGCCCTTGATGCCATTCTTTGTGCATGAGTTTTTTTTGTCAGAAGTGGAAGTAGTAGCAGCAGTGGTAGATTAGATTAGATTGGATTAAATAAGGAAACAAAACGGGCAAGAGTGCTCATGTCGAATTGTTTTCTAAAAAAAAAGAGTGGGGGATAGTCACCGAATTCACGATAACATACAGGAAATAGCAGGTTGTGAAAACAGTATGGAGAAGGACCACCAATACTATCACCTCCACCTTTTACCACCACCCTACTACTTCCCGGGGCATTTCAGACACGGAAAAAGACGTCTAATGTCAGGTGACATTTTCAGGAACGGGGCGAACAAGATGTGAAGAGAATAATGCAGGTTTCAGGCGGTTGCATCTCAGATGGTCGAGCAGAGACGGACACACCTATGCGCGCAGAGGACTCATACATGTTTCCTCGAGCGCACGCCGGATGGTTTGCTCTGGAAGTTGTGACACAAGGACTGGAATAGGGTCCTCTTCAAAGGAGCATATGAGAATTAAATGTCGACTAGTATGAGTACATTTCAGATGAGCACCACACCCAGTTGCCTGGCTACTGGTTTACCCTCATGTGCTCAGAAAATTGAGTCTTCTGTAAGCAAATGGTTCCTTAAATGCTGTCGCACTTCACGGTGAGACCTCAAAGGACAGAGTTGCTCGTGGCAACTCCTGAATTTAGTCAAAAGAAATACTAGCATGTTAAATAAAAAAAACGTTAGTATTGCAAGATTTTGTACAGAATAGCATGTTTGAATTTTGAAATGTGTTCGAATCGAGTTTAGTCAAAATGAACAAAATTATTTCAAATTTTGAAAAAAGTTATCGCAAGATTTATCCAGAAAAAAGACATGAATATATAAAAAGGTTGAAATTAGCTCATACATCGAGTTTATCATAACAAAAGATTTTTTTAGGTTTGATTATACGCCTCTCCGCACCCCGTTTCACTAGGTCTCTCCCGAATCTATGCTACAAGAGAGAGACGGTTAGTTCATGCACAATGTGTAAAGGAATAAATTTCAAGGTGAGATGACTTAGGGACATCTCCAATGATTAATTTGCCAAGGGTCCTATAAATAGATTCAATATGCATTGGATGAGATGCCAGAGGGGCATCTCCGAGAAATATTTCAAATTTCAAGGAGAGAAGCCTGAGGGACATCAAACTATATGTTATTTCACTAGGTAACCGGTGCTGCCAAGCAAAGTCAGCACATTTTCCCCTAGTATTCTGTTAACTAATCGTTTGTGGAATTTAGAATCAACATTTTTTCTATATATGTTCTTCTCCAGACACGATGAGAAGAAGGGAAGGGAGGAGAGAGAACCATCGTGTCAACAGTGTCCGTCCATAGGAAGATACACAATGACTCAACAGTTGGATGATATACGTCGAATCTACGCCGTACCGTAGAGTTTAGCAATTGCTCTCTTCTTGGTGCGAGTTCGATTGTCGTATGCCATGGGATTTGGAGGCGAATGCTGCCGTTGCGGCTCATCAGCACGCCGCTGAGTTGCCGACAGACTTTCCCCTGTATTAGGTAGTTCATTTTTGAGATCTGTCTTTTCCCATTTTTCTTCTTTCTTTTTCTCTCCCGATTGGGAGGGCAGGAAATTGAAAAATGAAAATACCATCGTGTCTGCAAGGTCCCTCCATAGAAAGATACTCATTACCTCACAAATGGATGATCTACGCCGAATCTACGCCGTACCGTGGTTTTGAGCAAAGCTCTCCTCTTCTTGCGGGTTCGATTTTTGTATATCATAGGGTGTAGTGGTGAATGCTGCCGTCGCGGCTAGCCGGTAGTCGCTAAGTCGCCGACAGATTCACATAGTAGACAGTAGGTGGTAATCGTACCACATAAAAAAAAGTATTTGGTATTCCTCTGAGTCTTTACCGCCGCATCGAGTTGAGCAGGGCTCTCCTCTTAAGCAGTTTCGATTTTCAGGATACCATGGTCCCTCATCTGCTGTTTCCGTTTCAAGGGCAGCAGATGGCTTCGCAGGCTAGCGGGACTGGTAATTGCGAATACCGTTACGAGCTCACTCCCAGTAGAGGTGGCCCTAACGTGGATTTAGGGGTGGATGTGAGTCGCCATAACACCTCCCACCTGGTATATCACGGTAGGAATGATTGTACCGAGATACAATATTATCAGTCTGTCTACTTGCAATTTTATTCGTGGGAACTGTTCCGTTTCGATAGGAATTTTTCAGTCGGTTAGCAATAGTAATCATCACATTGTTACTTATATTGAAATTGTGAGCAATAATTAACAATTACCATTAGCAGCGACATGGTATATTTGTAACTAATAACAAAATTATTAGTAATGATAAATTGAATTGTAAAGATAGTCATGTCATCCTTCTTCCTTATGTTAATATACTTATGGCCTCGACATCTTATGAGAAAGTCGTGTCGTTCTCACGTTAAACGATTTAGGGCGCCCAGAGCTTGTCAAGAGCGTTTTTTTAACGCATTCACGGATTTAGAGATAACTACCGCAGCAGGTGTGTTGTTCTAAGTCCGCGAGATTGCGATCGAAGAAAAGTGTTGTGCCTTAGTCGTAGCGATACGTTTTCCACAAGTTTTTGCCCCTTTGTTTGGGGTACGAATGTTGTGGTCCCTGTCGGAAAGACCGACAGGGCTCAAATTGTTGAATCCCTTCGGGTATTTCAAGCTTTCAATGAGCTGGCCTTCAGTCTTCGTTGCTCGAGGGTGATGAGGAAGAGCTCTTTAAACCGGTCCTTGTAGCTGCGGGGACGTAGCTGTTGGAAGAGCATATGTAGAACGATACTGGATTCGTTCTAGTTTGGCTTTGTCCCCCGCATGTGTGTAGACCTGAATTGGACTGCGTGGTCGAGGTGGGGACGGACGAAGGACGTGTACAACAGCAATACTACGTCCTTTGTTTTGCAGATGGAGATGAACCCAAGATTATGGTTAGCTATCTTGTGACTCTGTTTGACCTGAACGTCCCATTTCAAATCTTCGAGATTAGGACGCTCAAGTCACTCTGCTTGTTAACAGTTGCAGGATCTCTACCTGCCAACGTGTGGTTGAAGTTGGCAATGCGACACCCCAAGTGTATAACTATATATTTGGCAACATTGGAGGGCATCTGTCACGATTCCGAGCATTGGATGAGTTTCTTTCAAGAAATTGTTGAATTTCAACTCTGTCTCTCTCCCTCTATGGCGCATAGCAGAGTTTCGTGTCGTCGGCAAATTTCGAAACCTTGGATAGAAGCCCCGCATCCATGTCGTTTACATACAGTAGATGAGGAAGAAGATAGGACCCAGGACGCTACCCTTTGGCACTCAGAGGTAACAGGGACCCACTCGGACAAAGCCAGATCGATGCTGACTCTTTGCTTGCATCCTGATAACCAGGCACGCAGCCTGCGAAGTACGCTGCCACCGATGCCGATCTCAGTGACTTTGTGTAAAAGTCGTCTGTGCTGTACCTTGTCGAATGCTGTTTGGAAGTCTAGTTAGATGACATCCACTGCTTTACGGCGGTCGTTCACGTCGACCATCTCATTGAAAAAGTCCAGCAGATTTGTCGGACAACTCCTCTTGCGGTGAAAGCCATGCTGTGTGTCATGAATGAGTCCTTTGTCTTCCAGATGATCGACGAGATGATCTCGTATTATTCGCTCGATAATTTTGCACAATCGACGTCACGCTGGTCGGTCGATAGTTGCTGGGCGATTGACGGTCCTCTTTCTTGAAAAGTGCTGTGACATTAGCGACTCTCAAGTCTTCGGGGACCTCGCCACTCGTCATCGATAAGTTGAAGATGTTCTCGAGTGTCATTAGAAACTCTTTAGTGGTGTCCATCGGGACCAATAGATTTGTAAATGGTCAATCCCTCAAGTTGTTTGACAACTTTCTTTCATGTGAACACAATGTCGTTGAGGGAAAGAGTATATCGTTCGTAGCCGGGGGCGCCCAACTGTGAACACTGAGCAGAAGAAGCTATTCAGGACCTTGGCCATATCCACAGGTGACGTTCTGAGAACACCATCTCTATCTATCATCGGGATAACTGTGTACCTAGCAATAATTATTCTTCCATTCGTTGACGTAGCGATATAAATCCTTAAAGTTTTCCTTGGCATTTTTCGCAATGTTTCTCTCTTTCGTGCACTTAGTGGATCGGACTAGCTTAGTGGTTGCCCAACACGCCAGGCGATGCAGTTCTGCCTCCTCTTTAGTGTTGTCCCTCTTTTGTCTCGCATTCTGGCGAGCGTGATGATTTATGGCCCATGCAACTTCGATGTTCCACCAAGGTGGCCTGATCTTTTGAGCGGGATCAATTGTCCTCAAGGGTATACATCGGTCGCTTGCCTCACGAACTCTCTCATTGAGGATGCGCTAGCAAGCTTCCAGCGTACCTTATCTGAGCTGATCGATTAAATTTAGCGCACTTAGTTGTTCTCTCAACCCCTGTGAGTCTCCTCGGACGGGTCAATTTGACAGTGAATTCCATCGTGTGGTGGTCAGCACCTCCCAGTTTGCTGCCAACTAGAATGTTGCCGACCAAACGATTCTCAATTGACATGACTAAGTCCAGTATATTGTTCGTCCTGGTCGGTTTGCGAGCATACTGGATCATGTTATTATCGGTGATAAACTACGTTAGTTTATTGCCTGGGGCTTGTGAAGCTCGGCCCAACACTTGATACGCGGAAGATTGAAGACGCCGGAGATGATAGTCTCGTGATTATTTATGACTATTTTTTCCAGCTTCTCATAGAGCTGGGTATCATGTTCCGTATGGGTTTACTGTTACAGGTCACAAATGCCCACTTCAATGTCGACTGGGCCATTTTGATTTCGGTGTTAAGTATTTTGCGAAAAACTTTGACTAGAGTTGCTCTAAGAGATAAGTGTGGTATCTCCTTTATGTAAAGCACGGACCCGCCCCGTCGTTTACTAGGGGTAGGTTTGTCCACCTTAAACATTTTGTAGCATGATAGCATTATTCTACTCTGGAGATCAAGCCGTGTTTTCTTTATGCCAATGACATAGACGAGTCAAGGGTCGACAGTATCCGCAGTTCATCTAACTTAGGGGCATATGACAGCGCGTTACAGAAGACCTTTAGACGGTGCGTGTCTCGATCTTCGACTTCTCCATTGTGGGGGGTCTCAACCTGGCGCCTGTGGACCAGGATCTTGACCAACCCTGGAGTTGCCTTCTTGTGAGCCCTGTAACGCATCTACCGTGCCTGCAGCTTCTTCCTCCTGGAGCGACTGATTGATCATCACTTCCTTCTGGGAATTTGCAACGATCACGGGGCTCTCTTGGTAGAGTTCCCTGAAGCCAAAGCTGGTTCGTTTAAAGCACGCTTGACCCCTAGCGTTGCTTTGGCGATAAGGCAGAGCAGTCTGCCATGTCGGGCCTTTACATCATCATTCAGGTGTAGGCCGTCTCTTGGTGAAAGATCGGGTCTCTCCCGAAAGTCATCAAACAGGCTGATGGAGGATACTCCTTCTGACTTGATTGTATAGGTTAACTAACTATACAGCTCGTTATCATTATGCATTCGAGGTTAAATGAATGTGATTGTCACTCGAATAGTTGTTACCTTAAGGTCAAAAATCAGCTGCCTATATTTGGCTGGCAAAACTTCCGACCTTGTCCTCTTAAGATAATTGGGGTCTACAGGACAAATTATGAGTTTCCCGGCTGGAAACGTCAACCTCCGTTAGGGCAAGTGTGGCACCGGGTTGGCAAATATCCTACCTCTTCACCTACACCTATGTACCAATTCCAACGCCTGGTGTCGAACAATAGAGTCACCTAGGACAAGAGTTTAAATTTGGCCGTCCAGGTCAGTGAACTTCACAAAGATGTTCCGCGTTGGCATCACAAAAGCGGACAGCTGCGCCTCACCTATGGCAGGGCTAGCTGTACTGCAAAATCAATTTTGGAGCACTGCTAGAATAGGCTCTTCAGTCCGTCCCAGGCCTACGACTACTACTCGCCTCTGATCCCGCTTTTGATCCCGTGCCGAAATGTCAATTATATATACATACATACA
>SDVV010009847.1:0-16512 GCA_016164225.1 Gammarus roeselii | reverse complement strand
GTTTCGATTCTAGATTCACAAACCCCGATGTCAGTGACGGGCTCACCTCTTTGTGCACCTAGAGAGGGGGGGGGTGTAGCTACAAACTGAAAGGGAGGGACGGTGGAGGGATCTTTTAAATCAAAATATATTTACACAAAGGGACAAATAAAGTTAGGTGTTTAACAAGGACACCGCGGGAAGGCGGGTGAGCCTGGGTTGCCCCCAGAGGGTATCCCTCTGAGGTGCCTTATTGCTCTCGCTCTAGAAAGTTGATAGTCAATCTCTCCAATTTAGTTGAAAACTTTCACCTTTACGAGACAATATTCGGTCTCGGAGCGATATCCGGCTTAGAGCGGTGACCGGCTCTTATTTCGATACCGCAAAAAAAGATTCTATACCCTGAAAACATGTATAACTTTGGAGCTTAGACGCAAAGAACAGTATGCGATGTTGTTTTCGAACTCACTGGTTACGATACTGCCTCTGCGCAAAGCTAAAAGCGTGGATCCTATGCATGCGATCTACACTCAGCATAGGGAGTTTCACAGATGAGAATAGCAAGAATGGAAAGAAGAGGAGGGATCGTATAAAAAGGTTACATGACAGAAAGAGCGCAACTTGGCAGTTATTAGCTACCTGAAAAGGAGAATAGTCAGGGTTGGTGTGTGCTTTTTTGAGAGTGCGTGCGTGTACGTGCACCAACTGTTTGAAGAGTTGTTACGAAAGAGTTTGAGATAAGGTAAAGGAAAATTGAACTAAACATGAGATGCAAATAAGGTAAATAAAAGTTGAGCAAGTTCATTATGGGGAGAAAAGAGAGGAGCTTGAAGCGGAATAAGGGTGTTCACCCCTTTGGGTTGTACCGTGACTCCGTGCGGGCGGTTCGTGAAACTAATTAACAGATGCCTAGGGAGGGGCCGACGAGCCTAAACAGCTACCAAGAGCAGCGCGGGATGAGCAATAATATGTCGCCGCATGTTATAAGCCTATAAGGCATGTTATAAGCCTATAAGGCATCTTCATTGCAGCGAACAGAAATTGCGGTGACAATAACTGAACATTTTGTCGACTGTGACTATTAAATGCCGTTTGAAATGGTGAATGACGAGTAATTCCGAGTAGCAGATCAACACAAAATTTTACTTTCAGAATCCCTCTTTGGACATAAATGAGGTTTGGATAGCATGAACAGGAAATTGTTATATATTTCATCTATAGTATCGTATTTAAAGCCATGAAAAAATACTACAAGGTAGGAGACAGTCATTTTTCCCCGGTTCAAGAAGATTCACCTGTTGTCGCAAGTTCAACACAGCAAATAGCTAATAGGAATAACAATTTCTCTTGTAAGCAACGCGACTCTTCTCCTTTATCGCTACATTACTAAGGTCATTTCCAGTCCACTTGTTTGTATGGTAATACGGGCGTTTTCTCTCACCCACTGTAGCAGATACTCAACTGGTAGAAACTTTCTCCTCTTCAGACTAAGATGTTCCAATGGATGAGCAAGAAGTTTCTTCTTGTGTTTCCAATGGATGATTCTCACATTCAAATTCTTCCTTGATCCAGCACTCTTCCATCACGGTCGTCTGCAAATGGTGTACAATTTGCTGATAAACCTTGAAACGTGAGAAGAACAATTAAAGCTAGCTTCGTGCTGATCTAGAGCAAAAGGGTCAGAGAAGACAGGCACGTTCTACGCTTATGAAGCAAATAAAGTTGAATTAGAAATCAATGAAAGATTTTGTGCAAATATTTGTTCTTTAGAAACAAAAAAAAAAGAATCAGAGTTATCTCCTTTAATCATCATCTATAAAGCTACTTTGTTGGTAACTAGATAGACATACCTCGGGGAAGTTGAGGATTAATTCAAAAACATTGCTGAATAAATAGAACTTTACTTCATTTTTTCCTTGCTGTACCTTACCCATGAAGTTGCCCATTTAGTACAAATTGAACGGATTGCAAAACTGGCAACCGTTGTTCACAGTCAACGAGATAACACAGATTCCGAGTTATGTATACCAGAACAAGTAACTGCATGGCAGTTCAACAACTGTTTGCGTTGTAGAACAAGATCTACCAGTTCACTTTCTGGTAAGTGCCCATAATGATGCCAGCATCCGCGTGACTGCCATCGTGGCTACTTGCCTCACTCAATGCATTAGGACAGACTCAATGAAAAGAACAGCGCTGCATCACTGACTTCAGTACTCCACAACAGTCGTTAAATGATATATTGCATGCCATTAGAGCTTCGAAACTTAAGGAAGAGACACTAGATATTTTATTATCATTTGGGATTTTCAATTATGACCTGACAACTTGTAATGTTTGAATGTGGGGAGAAACGGTATGGCATATAAATGTAGTAGCTAATTCACAAGAGCATTCAGATGATTTAGAGCTTGTCGTGATCACAAACTAACAATAGAAATGAGAGGAATTCGAAAAATTGATTGGTAATTTAAAAATACATAAATATTGAGAAAAACTATTTCTGGAATTGAGATCTTAACTATTTCGAATCATATATGGCAGTCACCTTAAAAAAAACTCACCAAACATCCATTGTCTTCGTTATTCTCAATTACTGACGGTAGACCATCAGATGAGCTGGCTACTGGATCTTTCAAGTTATGATGGGCTTCGTTTTCATCAAGAGTAATTTGGAGAAACTCCTGTTTAGGTTTGATATCTGAAACTTGGTGTTCACAGCTAGCGCTTGTCTGATTGGCCGTTGCCGTATCAACATCATCAGAAGAAGTGCAGGCTTTCTTTGATGATGTACTCTTCAGAGTAGTGCAACTAGGAGCTTTTCGCTTTTTACCACATTCTTTTCTTCCAAGAGGTACATGTTTGGCAACAAAAACAAAAGGTGCGCAGACTTTGTCTGCCAGTGCAGGAGCTAAAAGGCTGCTATCTGAAGGGATATTTCGTTCGCTTCCACATTCTTCCATTTCCTCAGCTACAATATCGGTGCTGTTAGGGTATAAACTGATAAGGGGGATTCCCATAACTTTCAATGAACTAGCAGCATTGATAAAATCCACCAATTTACTTTGTTCAATCTGAACTTCGCCACAATAAATAAATTTCAACAGATCATTGAATATGTCACTGCTGATGTCTTTCAGAACAATGACAGACGATTTGTCTGGAAGCAAACTGAAGATCTCATCGAAGTAACCGCTAGAAGCCGCCAATACCACTTTGTGTGCAGGAAAAAGTTTGCCTTCACAAACAATTGTGGTGTCACTGAATCTGGACTGAAGGAAAGGACATAGATTAAAATGAAGAGCGTTACCAAGAAAAATAGGGCAGAAATTAGAGACATATTTTACAAGGAGACAGTTTAAGATTAATTTAGTTAAGAGAGGTAGGGAGGTTGTTAGATGAGTAGGTGGGGTGAGGGAAAGTTGGAGGTATGTATCGTCATTTCGTGATGAAAGTTTGACGGTTGGAGTACGGGTGGAAGGAGAATAGGAGAACAGGTTATAGACGAGGTAGTCGAGGTGAGTGTATTGAATGAGATTGACAAAGAGCGGGAGCACCAGAGGGGTTTGGAGGAACATGAAAATGTTGGAGGGCGAGGTTGTTGAATGCTGGAAAGAAATAGGAGCCATTTGGAGTGGCTGTGCCGCGGTGTACAGTACAGCAGCGAGTCGGCTGCTGTATCAGAAATAGTAGCAAAGACTGTAGCGTAGACTAGGAGAGCTCAAGAGAAGTGCTTCCTCAAAGATAAATTTCATGGTTGAATTAATCACTAACATGGGGAAAATTGTTTGCATTTTCAGTCAAAATGAACCAACTTAAATTTGCTACTCTCTCAAAATGACTCACTTTTAAGAAGAGGTTTGTCACAACCTTCAAGAGGTTCTGCGAATGACCAGAGGAATGCATCGACTGTGGACTGCCGATAGGTGGTGGGCTTGCAGGGGGTACCTGAAGATATCAAAACCAACACTGTCAACAGTGGCAGAGAAAGGCCATGGTGGACAGATTCTTTACAAGCAAGCAACATCGGCGTGTTTGGCACACTGCAGGAAACTATTTTCAAAATATAGCAGAGAATAATCCTTCATGCTCCAACACTCTCCAAACTTCGAGACATCAATTTCACCTCCTCTTGGATAGATGGATATGGGTGAGTGAACCAATATTGTGAACAGAGCTTTTTTTTCACTCAATAGCTAGCTATCAGGGGCAGATCAAGAAGAATGTAAACATTGAAAATTTGAACTCCTAAACATAGCTACTAGTGTTCAAGCCCAAAGATCCCCCATGGCAAAGATGATTTTTTTTCAAGTGAATTGGTTCATTCAAAATTGGTTATTGGTGTATTAACAAGAAACAAACCAATAGTTTCTTAACTGCCCTTCCCACATCAAACATGCATTTGGCTGAAGAATAAAACAGCAGTATTAAAACAGATCGGCAAATATGTCCTAGTTGAACGATCATCAAATCTAACTAGAAAAATCATTTGTTAAACATACCAATGGACTATTCAAGGTGTAGGAAAGAGATGATTGGCTGGTGCCTGAAGTTGTTTCCAGGAGGAGATTCATCTCTTTCTCATGTTCCAGCTCAGCTCTAGCTCTACTGCCACTTTTCTCAGGTTTCTCCTCCAGTTTTGTTGTCCCTTTTCTGGCAACTTCTGAAAAAGTATATATTTATAAGCATATAGTCATGCTACTGCAGCTTCTCACAGAAGTTGAAGCGAGTTTCAATATTCTTACTGAAGATAGTGATTACACTTTTAGTTGGTGACAAAACAATGCAGAATTTTGACTTGTTCAAAATTCTGTATGAATACATTCAAAGTATGAAATCAAAACATTCAAACTAAAAGGCTTATATAAAAGTCTATTTTGAACATGTTCAAAATGTTAAGTAGCTACCTCAGTTGATAAAAACTTGATATTTTACTTTGTTCACAAAAATAGAGTATGTAGCAATTATTTATTGATTCATAAATATATTCTTCAGCAGTTTGAGACTGTCATTGCTGTTGCTTTATGTTTTGCATTCCAATCTGAAGGGCAGAGGGAATTGGAATATGATGGTACCTTGAGGTAGAGAACAATCCCAAGATCAAAGGAAATTATCAACTTGCACAGAATTGGTCTAGGATAAAAGGTTAGTCAAAGGGTTTCAATGAGTCAGAATGCAGTACCAGAAATCAGTACGTGTGGTAAGAAATATTGCGGCTTTCTGACAACCTGCCACATGTTCCCATGCAACAATGTGCTTCGACAGATGTAAGTCATCGTACTTCTACCTTAGCCAAGAAGTGCCTTCTGTTGACTGAAAAACGATATCTGCCCAAAGAGGTCGGAAAGCTATCCATAAGCAAGAGATTTTTCAAACATGTTCCTAGGAAGAAGCCTTTTTTTAGTACCTATAATTGAACAGGCTATCAATTTTTCATCAGAAGCCACAGATGGGAGGTCACATTTGTTGAAAATAATATCAAACTAGAAATAGATTCATGTCCTTTTAAGGGGGTTAGCTACACACAATTGCCTCTAGGTTAGTGGTCAAACAACATATCGCCGGCCAGAGCCATCCCACACTAATCACATTTTCTGTTTCAGTAGTAACTTAATGAGTATTAATTCTCAGATATTAGCCTATCCCTAAAAAAAAGTGCACTGCAAAAAAGGCAGCTGCAGACTAACCTTGGGTCTGATGGGCAAATAGCAAGATGAGCTATCAGCTGTCCCCATTTGTTCTGAACAGTAGGGGCAAAGCTGCAACACTCACCTGTCTGAGTAAGCTGGTCCACTTTCTGTAGGAATAAACAGATCAAGGAATGAACAATTTGATAACATCACAAACTACACACACATTTATTTGAATAAAAACCATGAAATCCCCTGACAGCAACCCAAATTTTTTTATGACTAGATTTTTTTCCTAACATTCAATTGATCAATGAGCATAACTAAATATAGGACTTCTCAAGTTATTCATAGCAAGCCCATCTAATTAGCATACTCATTAGATACACTTCATTATAGTATTGTTTGAGTTGTGAAACAAGAGGTCTGTCACAAAATTAATAACACATTGTGTACATTGTCAGACAACATTAGGTTGCCATATGACTAAAGAGCTGCTTGCCAACATCTTAGCTTGGATAATGCGCTGCTGTAGCTGCTGACAACACTGGCAATTGCAACAAAAAATATTGAAAATATAGACAAATTTCAACACATAAAGAGGGAATTACAGACAACTATTACAACAACCCATTTCAACAAAGGTATAGGAAACAAATGGCACTACAACAAAAATATAAATGTTAAATACAATTCAACACTATTATTCAAGAAGGAACAAGAAGTTTGCATATGGGCTAAATATATTATACATGATACTCCCAGTCACCAGAAATTGAGCTTAAGACATCGAGCCAAGAGCTTCAAAGAATTGTTAATATAGTCATTGATTCATGGATATAAAATTAATTTAGGTGGTTACAACAGATGGAAAAAAAATGTAAAAATACTACAGTACACAGATAATATGTACCATGCTTACAACAGCAGGGCCGCGATGCCTAAGGCTGTAAGTGTTGGAGACGAGGTGAGGGTGAGACAGAAAAGATCTTAAGATGTACGAGTGTATTGTGGTTGACGTGAGCAAAGAAGATCAGTGCAAAATTCGCTACAAGGAATGGAAGAGCACTCACGACAAGTGGATCTTGATGGACAGCTCTCGTATCCAGTATGATGAAAAAACTGTAATGTCCCATGCTGGCTAGTCGGAACACATTTCTGTTGGCTCAGTGCATCTTTTGTGGCATCGCTGGAGGCCTACGGTTGCGGCGGCATCTCGGCGGCGGAAGTTCATCGAAGGACCAGCGTCGGCGGATGCTTCCCACCTACACCTTTGCAGTCCCAAAAACATGAGGCAGCAGTGGCCTGTAAGTCTGGGGGCTTGACTGGGAGGGGTGGGCTCTGCTGATGCGCTAGCTGCTGGCGGAAACTCAGCGGTTCATGGGCTACCTTGCGGAGATGCGCACTGTTCCTTCTGTGATGCCGTTCTTTTGGGTAGCTTCGTTTCTTGTTCGGTCTGCCCCGGGAAATTTCACGCTGGTGTGTCTTGTCTTGGGGTAGAGGAGGATGTTGTTAGTTGTCTTTTGAAGGATACTGGCGGTGATGTGCAGTATTTTTGTTGCAGGTGTAGATGTTCTGGTAGAACCAGTTCTTCTTGTGTTCCTGACAAGGAGACTGGACTTGTGTCAGCTTTCAATTAGTTGTTTTTTGCTGTTGGATCCCTTACAATGAGATGAGTCGGCATCCGGCGGTCATTCTGCCAACAAGCCGCTTGATGGGTCCATGGCCTACGAAGCTACAGTTTCTAGGGAGGGGATTCGTACAGAATTGAGAGTTGCGCAAACAGGAACGCCGCCAAGACTCGATTGTCCTCAGAGGTTTCCAGACAGGCAGTGCTGAGGGTGTGGAGAAATTAGCCAAAAATTGCTTGGCCCTGGACATCGGAGAAGTTGAGCTAAGTGGACTTGTGAGGATCGTCGAAACCAGCTTGTTTAGAGCTAAAGTTCTGTATTGTGATCGAAGGAGGATGCTGCTAGGTGGTGCCAAGAATTTAAGATTCTAAAATGAGTTCAAGTCCGTTTTCATACAGAGGGACTTGACCTACAGACAGCGACAGGAGATTATTGCAAGAAGGGCTGCTGTTGGTGGTGGGGCGACGGCTGCAAACCGGGGTGCAGCTGGGCGTAGAGGCGTTGGCGTTATTGGTGGTCGTGATGGGGGCGTCGATATTTGTGCTGATGACTGCAATAGTGGTGCTGGTGGCCACGGGGACTGTTCTGGTGTCCGCAAAAGTGGTTTTGGTGGTCGTGGTGGTCGCGGTGGCGGTTTAGATAGCCGCCTGTCGGCTCTGGTGCCGCGGTGGCGGCTCTAGTGGCCGCGGTAGCGGCTCTGGTGGCCGAGGTGGCGGCTCTGGTGGCCGCGGTGGTGGATCTGGTGACCGCGGTGGCGGATCTGGTGACCGTGGTGGCGGCTCTGGTACTCTGGTAGCCGCGGTGGCGGCTCTGGTACTCTGGTGGCTGCAGTGGCGTTCCTATTGAGGGGGCTGCCGTTTGCCGCGGCGGGGCTGCCGATTACCGCGGCGGGGCTGCGAGTGGCCGCAGAGGTGGTGCTTCGGGTGTTGGGTCCATCAATTGTTGAGGGTCTCTGCAGTCGTCCGTCTCCCAGTTTTCATTGCTGAAGATTGGCCAGGCTAATGTCAATAGTGTTACAAACCAAATAGATTTATTTAAAAAAATAGGCTGGAGGTGTTTGTGGTTGGTGAGACATAGCTTATAAGCTCGGTTTGCTCTTCCTTTGTTGAGGTTCGCGGGTTTTCTGTAGTAAGAGGAGATTTGCATACTGGAGTGAGAAAACACGGTGTTTGTGAATATTTGAAAAAATCACTGAACTATGAGGAGGTTAATCTGGACTTGCCACATTTAGCAGCAATTTTTCGAGTTCAACTTGATATGTGGATTTTGGCTGTTTATAGACCTCCATCATATGGTGATCAGGAAAATCTTGATCTGATAAGTTCGATTAGTGACTTCTGTGTTGGTCGTGTTGGGGGATTTCAACCTGCCCTCGGTGAAGTGGTCAGATGAGTTGGTGCAGGGAGATAATGTTGACTCGACGGATCAACTGTTTTTGGATTGCTTTGCATCTTGTGACTTGCATCAGTGGGTGAGGAAGCTGACTTTTCTCTTGTCCGGCAACATTCTGGATTTATTTTTTCAAGTGAGCCAGATCGTGTAGGAGAAGTTGTTGTTTTAGCTCCATTTCCGAGGTGTGCTCACTCGCCTCTTAGTTGTGAATGTCTTGGAGCCTGATGGGGCAATACACCAAGCTCGGAAGTATTCTTAGCACCGGGGTAACTACGGCGCTATTTCCGAAGCATTGTCGAGAATTGATTAGCCTCTTGAATTTGTTTACCTGGGTGTTTGTGAGGCATATAGTGTGTTCCTCACTATACTGAGGAGTCTGATACACTTACATGTGCCTCTAGCTGGGGACTCGCCTAGGGTACCATGGTCTGTGAGGCCTCCTCACGGGTTGAAGGTGAGGAGAGCAAATGCGTGAGATGAGTACAAGATGTCATGAAGGAGGTTTGGCAGAAATATCAAAATACTTTAACTGTCAGTTTCGAAATCCTGCTTTGTTCAGCCAATCTCAGTACGAGGAATACCTTATGCAACGTTATATAACTTCCCAAAGCTGTTCACAAGGAAGAAGAAAGGTCGTCTTGGGGTTGGACCACTTCGTAATGCAGGTGGACAGCTGGTTAACGATCCACTGGAAATGGCTTAGCTCCTGTCATCTGCCTTCTCTGACGTATATAGTGAGGATGTTCCTCCCAATCCTGTTCCTTTCTAGTTATTTGATGACGAAATGAGCAAGTTTGCCATAAGGTCTCGGAATGTCTATGACGTTCTGACGGGGCTCAATGTTAGTTCAGCAATGGGCATGGATGGACTCAAAATCCAAAGTTGCTGAAGGAGTGTGCTGTGCAATTGACACAGCCTCTCTTTATAATCTATAACCTTTCTCTGCAGAGTGGAATGCTCCCTGATGCATGGAAGAGTTCATTGGTGATACCAATTTTTCAAAGTAAATCTAGATATGATCTCCTCAATCATCGTCCAGTTGGCCTGACCTCTGTTTGCTGCAAATCGATGGAGAGGATTGTTGCTGCTGAGCTGGTGGACTATTTAGAGTCTTACCAGCCCCTTTCTTCCAGACAGTTTGGATTTAGGAAGGCTAAATCAACAGAGGATCAGATGTTGCTGGTCTATTCGGATATAGATCAGTCTGTTGATGCTGGTTTGGTGGTAGATATGGCTATGCTTGATTTTTCAAAGGCATTTAATGTTTCCCATCCCATTTTGCTTCTGAAGTTGCTGGCTCTTGGAGTTTCTGAGGTTGTGTTGAGGTGGATTGGTAGTTTTCTTCATTCTCGAATTATGTGTGTCGGCATTGATGGAGTGAATAGTGAGCCGAGGAATGTTCTGAGTGGGGTTCCACAGGGTTCAGTCTTTGGTCCAGTCCTCTTTCTCATATATGTTAATTTTTTGACGGATTGCTTTGTATCTAAGTTTGGCACATTTGATTTTGTTGGTGGTGTGTCTGCTTTGCAGTGAGAACTTGACAAGTATTCCAGACTGTATCTTCTTGGAATTTGTCATTGAACCCTAGCAAGTGTGTTGTTTTACGTTTCAGATGACGTTTTGCTGGTTGGATTGGTACCGGTGCAGAGGCGGGGGGGGGGGTCGTTTGGAGTTCGTCCAAGTTCATCGCGATTTGGGACTTCATGTGGAGGTTGGTCTTAAGTTTCATGGCCATGTCAGAGAAGTTGTGAGACGAGCTGCTGGTCTTTGTAGTGATTTGCTTAGGTCGACAGAGAATAGAAGCCCAAATTTTATGATCACTCTTTGTGGCACATGTCAGGCTCATTCTTGATTACTGCTCCTGTGTGTGGAATCTTGGGTATGTCCAGGATATGAAGTTGCTTGAGTCTGTTCAGAGGAGGTGGACCAAACAGGTGCATGGCCTGTCTGAGATGTCCTACCATAACAGGCTGATGGCTCAAATTTTGTTCTCAATCAAGGGCAGGTTACTGAGTAGTGACCTCAAAGTATTAGAGAATTCTGTATTGTGATACGGAGGGTTTTGATTGGTCCATTCTGTTCCAAAGGTTGCTGGATGGTAGGACGCGGGGACATCAGCACAAATTCTTGATGCCCCGCTGCTCTGTAGATGTGGCAAGGTAGTTTTTTAATGTTCGATGCATTAGGATATGGAATGAGCTGCATGCTGTTGTTGTTGAGTCTGCTACCATTTCTGCTTTCAAAGCATGGTTGGCTGAGTTTATGGGGGAAAAGGTTGTTCGAGTGCTAGGGTCTTGCGTTCCCAGTTGTGTTGGCAAGTCTGTGGTGTGATTTGTCCTGTAGCTTGTTTAGTTTTTTTTTTTATATACATGTGTATGTGTTTATGTATTTGCTTCCATGGTTTTCTGCAGTGTTGTAGTTGTGCTTAGGGTTTTCATGAGAGTGGCTTTGGGTATGTTCTCTGGAAGTCAATGGTGCGCATCCCTTCCAGCATCTTCCCGTTGTTGTTCTGCAGACTTTTTGTAGGCGCTGGCGCGCATAGCTGTGCTGGCATTTTCTGGCTCAGTGCACCTGACGACTGGGTATGCTCAGCTCTTGGGGGGGCTGAAAAGGTAAGAATCAATGTCAGCTTGAGCTGTTCTGAAGACATCAGTTGCTACTTATATAATAATATATGAGAAGCAAATATTGCCTTTCTCCTTCGGTGGTCAAATCTCCCTCGCCTCTTGTAAGCGCCGTTTAGAAAAAACAAACGCTATCTATTAGTGGCCTCGTGATTTTAAAATGGTTCCAATTCTGGTTTACTTCCAATAATTCTTTGTTGATAAAACCTTTCTCAACAGCAAGGATAGGATCCTCATGGCAAAGGTTAGAAAATCTTCTGAGGCTTCATTGTCAATCAACAGCCTAAACAAGAATCAAGGCATTCCGTTTTCTTGTATTCTTCAAGTTTCTTATTCGTCCAAGTTTTTTGAGAAAACTATGTGTATTCTTTCTCAATCAAATCAGCTTGTCAGTGAGATCCATTTACTACTAAGGAACTAATTCAAAGCCCTTTTGACTCTTGACTCTTGACTCTCTCAGGCTTTGACATGTCATTATACATACATCTAGGCTAGATGCTCTTTTAACCGTATGATATTCGGGGGTACATTTAGCTTGGAGTTTTCAAGGACCAGAACCACAAAACCTCTACATTGCTTCCTTCCTAAAGAGAAGCAGATTGGCTGTTGTAACTTGTGTTTTGACACAGGATTTTTCATCTGAAACTGCATATCCAAGCTTTATTCTTTCTGCAGGTTCAAGGTTGGATCTTGTGCCTTCAACCCTTGCCCTGATAATGAACCAAATTTGGCTCTAGCCTCTGAAAAACATGATTTAAAAAATCGAATTTGTCTTATAAAATAGCAAACAAAGTGAACGTGACATTTTAATGCGTAATTTTTTTTGCTACATCTCAACAGGTATATTTGTGATAATCAATTTTGATTGCACCACTGAATATCCTGTCAGAAAACATCAAAAAAATCCAGACTGGCGAATAAACAAAATTATGGACGCAAATCTGCACTCACTTCCTCCGCATACCCTATGTTTGGAGAACTGTCAAAAATTATAAAAAAGATATACAAGATAAATCATAAGTTCATCTTTAAAGCACCCAAATACGATGCGATTCAAATTTGGTAATGCTCGAGTTTACAGTTTAGCCACAGCAATTTTTCAAAAATCGGGTGGCGAGAGTTAAGGTTGACTTTTCACATATTTGCAGAAGGGGTGTCATTGACTCTGTCTGCACATACAACAAATAAACAAAGCTCCCACAATAAATTTCAAGATATCCATGTACATTAAGGGCCTCATGGAAGGCATCTGATTGATGGAATCTCAGGTACTTTCTTGAGTTTCTGAAATAATCTGTAGGAATGGTAACTTGGCGGACAGGAGGACATAGCCAATAAGAACAGCCTCCATTATTTAGAAAGACCTGCTTGACAGCTTTTCTTTTGTCATGGACAACACCTACAATAAATTTTTACAAGCATTCTCTCAATTGCAAAATTTGCTCAACAACTTATGCATTTTCCACCCATCTTGTGGCACAGAACTCAAGAGGGAAATCAGCCATCCAATCCGCTGTAACTGAGGAACATTCCTTATTGTGCAAGCAGATCTTTGAAAACATAGTAGCATGCATTTAGAAACCTAACTTGAATCCATTTATAGGGCTCACACAAACTATGTGGAGCAAACATGAACCACAATCCTAACAAACAAAGCATAGTTGAACTTCAGGTATTACAAATTAATTCACTATAGAACTTTAGGTTGACATTGGATCCATCCATAGAAATTTTCTGTATTTTTTAGAGATCAAGACCATCTATACCTTCAACTTCAAAAAAAGCTTTCATGAGGTCTTCCGCTGAGGCCCTTACATGGAAAATCGAGGCAAGGAAATGGGCATGTATCACATTATTGTAACAGAAACAAAGGTGTAAGTCCATCTGACCCTGTTGGACAATCTTATTCATGGACTTGTCAAAAAGCACCACACAAAGATGGTAGAGAGAGAATAGGATTTTTCCGAGTTCTACTGGGAGATATGGTGCCATTCCAATGCTATCCAGTATCCTATTTAATCCCGCCCCAATGACATGCTGTTAACAGGACTAGGTGCATTCCAGTAACATAACAAGGAACTTTTTTTTCACATGTGCTAGCAGCTGCAGCTCGGTTCTTCATCTGGCTTATAACAGATCATTTACACTAGTAAAATTCAGCTATTGAAACAGAAGCAGGTACTATGAAATATGGTCTAGCAATTATTGTATATGGTTGAACAGTTGCAACATGGGAGACCTTGCTCAACTGTTCTGTTGTAGCTGCCGTTACCTGTGGAGGTGCTTTTGTTCCTAGGGAAGAAAGTTCCGGAAACAACAATCTCAATGATGTTCCTTTGTGAGCTTCAACTAAAGATTTGTGTTTTTTGGACATAGCATGGCTATTAAGAGCTCCTACTCCCATACTCTCAATGCTGAAATCTTTTCGGCACAATCTGCAGCGTGCATAGTTTCTACCGTGAATGGCTGATTCAGTCAACCATAGCAGAAAAGGAGATTCCGGATTTGTCAGCCAGCTTGCTTGGAAAGAACAACTTCCACGATGGCCCCGCTTACTCATGGTAGCTCTAAACAATAGGTCACATAAAAGGGTTATAATTCAAGATACTAGAAGTATATGACTTGTATACCTATGCTGTTAGGGTGTGCAATTTTTATGTCCTGAAAATAGAATAAAAATTGTTAGTACAGAGCAGATTCATGGAGATGAAAATATTATGATATTAGATTAATTAATTAATTGAATGAGGAATTTACACCACCTCTTTCACAACTATTGATGAGATTACAATGGGAAAAGAATGGACTTAGCTATTGGATAGACTCCTGGACAAGGTCACACCCCCCTTTCACACACAAAACAATCAGAACATTCATGAAGGAGTTGCTACCAAGAAAATTTTAATTCATACACATAATAACATAACGTAAAACAAATCACCATGAAAGACAGGCACAGATAGATAAAAATCTGATCATGAAACAAATAAATATTATTGCGCATCCAACCTACCCAATGGCATTAGATTAACAGAATAATAAATTCTCAATTTGTATTAGCTACTTTAAAACTACATTTAAATAAAACACCTTCCCCATTTAGACACTTTTGGCATTCTCCATACAAAATTTTCATAAAGTAAATTCCTTGAATCACTCATTGCTTCATTTCCTGGATGTTTAATTCTAACTGGAGAAAAGGGTGATGGCTTTTATGTGTACATTTGTTATCACCATCCACTTTGTCTGTCCACTTTCAGAATTTAACATCTAGCAAATAGAGCAATGAGTGATTCAAGATATTTTGTTTGTGAAAATGTAGTATACACGTTTTCACAGACAAACTAAAAACTAGGGAAAACAGTGGAGTGTTTCTTATCTCCAAAGAGTAGTCACTGATTTTTGATCGCTTTAAGCTACTATTCCCTGCGTTTGAACAAGGTAAAAATCATTAACAAATATGAACAATGATAACCTAATTGATGAAATAAAATAAATTCAAGAAATAAAGTTGAAATTCATTCATTGATACAACTCAATTCAATGGGTGTTGAAGCTGCTCTGTGTCTCAATAATCTGAGATGATTTATGTCCATACAGAATTTCAAATCCTAGACAGTATATTACAAACACCACTAACAAATTTGCATGTACAGCTTGGTCCTACCAAAAAACTCCCAGGGCTTTCTTACATTTCCGTACATGGAAAATATTCTCTGAGCTTTCCTGTATTTCCCAGCTCTGTTGACCTCCTGCATACAGCTACTTTTAAACATCAACTTATATGTTAGGGTAGTGGATAAATTTACCTTTAGAGCTCAACATTCAATGGATATTGTTGAAGGACACTATTTTTCCTTTTTCAATTAGTCATGACCTAAGACAATGTACAATGTAATATTGATTTGAAGAAAAATAAGTTAAATAAATGTATGAACTTTTTCTATACGAGTAATCATGACAATATACCTTTTACAGTGGCCTATAATGAAGTAACATACAAAGATGTCCAACATTGGGACGCATATTACATTTACCCACACAATGTTTAGCACACAAAAACACAAATTATCAAACCTATTACATTGTTAACATGACAGGTTGCAAATGAACAAGATAAAAACATGTCAATGAACAATTAAAATAGCTCTGATACTTGAACAGGTTCTCACATGTAAGAAATAACAAAAAATGTGAGTATATGAAACAGGAAAACAAAAAGTGGACATAGTAACTTTCATGATGGCAGGAAATAAGTGTAGAAGAATTTCTACATTTAGAAGTCCAAATTGTGTTTTTTGTGAACGTTCAATTGTAGCATCCACCAGGGAGACTCCCTATTCCTGCATTTTGTACATACTTCAGAATAACTTAAAAGGTACATAATCTGTAAATTTCATATTTACAATGTGTATACAACTACAGCTGTGACCATGAAGCACAGTAAGTTTCAACATTCCCTCATCAATTTGAAAAAAGTTAGGGTATACATGAAAAGCCAGGAGGGAAGTAATTGCCCTTATAACTAGGTGATGAGGTGACTCCTTGCACACCTCACTGCCTAACAATTGACAATAAAATCAACAGTTTGAGAAGACTAACAGGAAGAACAAAATCATACGTAATTTCTCTCATCTGGATGATTGCAGACAAGGCTTGTTCCATGGTGGTTTTTCAAATTGTACTTCAAAAATCAAACCATTAATTTCTAGAATTGCAAACATTATTTACTTCAAGTTATTTCTCTCACTCAGTAATAATTATGACTTGGGTATAATTATATATGCACGAATACTATGGTAGAACAATATTCTTGAAAATATAATATAACAAGGAGTTAATAATTTTTTTGACAACTAATTGCAGTTTCATGAATGCAAATATAAGCCATAGGAGACAAATTTCTCAGCTTAGGTATTGTTAGCTTATAAGATGATATCACAAACAAATTCTCACCTAGGTGTCAAACACCAGTTCACAATTAGGTCTGTCTAGACTCGTTACCCTGCTGTCTAGCTGAACACCATTATGAAGTTAGCTGTGGCATCGTGAAATTATCCACAGTAACAATTATTCTGGTATCTCACTTTGGTGGCCTCAAGACTGCTCAACATGCTAGCGCAGCCAGAGTGCAGAGCAAGACAGGAGGCACAAATGCAAGAGCACGCCAGAACCGCAAAAGCACGGCAAAACAATGGCGCTGAAAGATCTGGAAATTTGTGCTTCAGGCAACTTATCACACAGCTATCTTGTTAG
>SDVV010009846.1:0-16512 GCA_016164225.1 Gammarus roeselii | reverse complement strand
TATATATGTTAATATCTTAGGTAAAAACTCTGGTGACGACTGTCATGAGAGTGGAAGATCGAGACACAAGGCGCCAGGGGCAGGTGACAATAAGTGAAAAGCTCTGAAGGTGCCTGTCACCTGGGACTGTCCCACGAGGTCGGGGGACGGTCCTGCTGGACCTCTGAGAACGGTGATGGGACGAATTCAACTCTGTGGACAGCAGCTTCAAGGGACCATCTTTTGAAAGCAGTGTTTGGCAACACTAATCATGGGCCCACGACTTGCCAGTTCTTGCTCAGATGTTCTGTTCGAAAAATGAGAGTATCTCCATGTTATAGTGAGCTCCTACCTCCCGACTTTCTATTATGTAAGAAATAGTTTAATGGGCCATGGAATACTATGGAATACTATTTGTGACTGATGTAATACGTTCCACTCCAGTTCACTTGATTTTGGAGAATGATTTTTTTTGTGACGAAAACAGCAGAAGGATGCCAAAATAAATTCTGAAAATGAATGATCTTCTTTCAACCCATCTCACTCTAAAATATGCTCCATAAGCGTAATCTAAAAACACACAGCAAGACGTAGTTATGTTCTAAACAATGGATACACTCGCAGGAGATATTCGTTCCAATTACTAGTCATCATAACATTCACTCGTTCGTTTTAATCGTAGAGGGCCCTTCTCATCAATATGGCAGTTTTATTAACTGCCATATTATTTATGTTGTTCCCAGTATACGTTCCATTAACTAACCACTGTTTTCTTGAATAAATAACGGTGGTTTGGAAAGGTTCCACCATGCATTTCTGCGTTTCTGCAGCTCTCCTGCAGCGCTGCCGTTAAAAATAAATCCTCCCTTCCTCCCCAGGGTCCTATAACTGCTACTAGTTAATTGTACCCGACACAAGGACGAGTGGAGCCACTCTGAGCCGTAGGAGTTGTTGCACGGCAAAGGTGCTATGATGAGAGGAGGTCTGAGCCGTAGGAGTTGCTGCACGGTGAAAATTATTTGATGGGAGGAGGGAAACTCTGGAATGGGAGGATTTTCTTTGTTTAACATAAAACCAGAAACAGTTAAAAGAAAACGTAATAAAAAATATTGTTACTTAATTCACTTGAGAGAAAAACATTGCATGGAAAACGGTAGATGAATGTATCAAGATTGATCTACCACGTATAAAGTGAACAGACAAACTTCCAAATTATGAAAACGTTCAGTCATTACTGAAATAATTTACATGATCTTTAGTGGAAAACGTATATATGTATGCTCCTCATTAGTCATTTTGAACCATGTATTTAATAAAATAAATCGTCATTTGAAATACCAGTCGATTCTCACATATACGGATGAATGCACTTACGCAGTAGTCGTAATAACTTAAAAAAATCTAATTGTATGCTCTATCACACAACTGACAGAAAATGAATATGAAAGTCGTTTCGACTCGTCCATTTGAAATATGGGAACGGTCGATGTCCCATGTACCCATTTACAGACGACAGTCGTAGGCAGAGCATACCTCCACCAATACATGTAATTAGTAGAAACATTTGTCTTCAAATCTCAGATCTTTGTCTGTTTCTACAACCTGGTTGAGTGACCTTTTTCATGATGATAGAGAGAATATACCAACGAAAACGTTGGGAGACTTGTGTTTACGGACAGTGAATTCATCATTGGAAAAACTTCCGTCCTCGCCAAGATACGATCTCGCGTCGCATCTTGGCGAGGACTAAAGTGCTGGACTCGTATTCCTGCGATGCGGGATCGTATCTAGGCATGGACTGAAGTTTTTCCTATGATGAATTCACTGTCCATATACACAAGTCTCCCAAAATTATTGTTGGTATATTCTCTCTAACATATTTGAGCACGGTTATTGTGCTATAACAGTGATAAAACAGAGGAATTGATAGTCGACCCTGAACAGTAAAATACCTACGAAAGCTTGAATGACAACTATTGTTGTGCTGGACGGCTCGGTGGGTAAAGTGCTGGACTCATAATCCTACGACGCGGGACCGTATCTTGGCGAGGACTGAAGTTTTTCCAATGATGAATTCACTGTCCAAATACCGTTTCATGATGTTCCATGCAGCTCTACAACGTTCACTTCAAGTAATGTTTCCTGACACACATTAGTTAAAACAATAATTGAACTGTACTGGCACAGCATAGAAAGAGACGAAATAGCGAGGTGTATAATTGGCTCGATTGGAAATGGATCTAATGAGCACTTCGGTGTCGTTTGTCCCAAACAATTAATCGTTTCCGAGACAATAACTCGTTCGGGTTGTCAATGGTACAATCAACCTTAATCCTTATTGACTGATTATTTCCTTCGCAACCAGTCTTGCACGTGATGTTGATCTTCGTAACCAGTCATGCATGTGCTGTTGATCTTCGTAACCAGTCTTGCACGTGTTGTTGATCTTCGTAACCAGTCCTGCACTCGCTGTCGATATTCGTAGCCAGTCCTGCACGTGAGCTGTTGATCGCGCCGCTGTCTGATTTGTCGATTATAACAACAACAAGCAAATAAAACAAGCCACTGACGGAGAAAAATATATTTTCACAGTAATATCATCATGTTAGTTTAGAAAATAGAAGAAAACACTTGTTACCACACCATTATCACATCACAATCACCTGTTGTCGAACCACTATCACATCACAAACTCCTGTTACCACACCTTTATAACCTTAGCAATCATTCAATCGAGTTCAGAGGGGACTCGCCTTTTAATTAATGCATCATTATGGCAAATGAATGTCGGCTGCTTCCTACTCAGTCAATTTCAAGTTAATTTAATGTTCGAGAAATTTTCTGTCTACTGGAATTATTTACACAAATAAATAATAATTTGTCAATATTTCAATTATATTTTTTTGTCCGTCTCATAATAATTATCCAATATGTCAGCATTTGATGCGACTCACATCTTTTTCTGATGAATTAATGCA
Source organism: Gammarus roeselii (assembly GCA_016164225.1). Taxonomy (NCBI): domain Eukaryota; kingdom Metazoa; phylum Arthropoda; class Malacostraca; order Amphipoda; family Gammaridae; genus Gammarus; species Gammarus roeselii. Next base: position 13,555 of record SDVV010009846.1, on the reverse strand, counting down.
TATAAAAAAATTGTGGGTAATTGCAATTTGTGTGTCACTGATCATGTGTTATTATGATTGAACACTAATAGCGTTCAAGGGAAAATGCCTAACATATGCTCAATTAAATTGCAAAACAAATTTTATTTGCTGGATTTTCCAGTCGAATGCATGCCCATCATGTGGCCGTGCAGTGGCGGTCACGCTCATCATTCGGCTGTACAGTGGCGGTCACGCTCTTCATGCGGCCGCCTAGTGGCGGTTATGCTCTTCATGCGGTCGCATAGTGGCGGTCACGCTCTTCATACGGCCGCAAAGTGGCGGTCATGATCTTCATGCGGCCGCATAGTGGCGGTCATGCTCTTCATACGGCCGCATAGTGGCGGTTACGCTATTCATATGGCCGCATATTGGTGGTAATGCTTTTCATGCGGCCGCATAGTGGCGGTCACGCTCTTCATAAGACCGCATAGTAGCGGTCACGCTCTGCATGCTGCAGCACATTGGCAGTCATGTTCTTCATTTTGCGCTGATGATCTTCGTGGGGCCGTACATTGGCGATCATGCACTGCGTGATCGCCAAGCCATATATTGGCGTTCACGCACTTCGTTAGGCCGAAAATGATGGTGATGCTCTTCAGGGACAATGGATTGATAGCCACACTTGTTGGGACCGCTTATTCGTGTCCATGCTTCTCGTGGGTCCATATGTTGGTGGTCATAATCTTTGTAGAACCGTGTATCAGAGAGCAGGCTCTTCGTGATGCGATGTATTATATGCCATAGTAGACATGCTCATTGTGCAGCTCTGTATTGTTGGCCATGCTCTTCGTGGGACCGCATACTGATGGTCATTCTCTTTGTCGGCTATATCATGAGGGTCTCTTAAATGTCCAGAGGCAGTCATGCTCTTTGTGATGCCTCATGATGTCGTTAATGGGCTGAATATTTCCAGGGATGCTCTTCGTTAGACTGTATTTTTGATCATGCACCATTTTATGCCGACCGTTCAGTCACCATAAAACACACGTATTGGCCTCCTCCTGCAGCGCTGTGAAGCAGATAAGGCAGCTCTGCTCGCTCGTAAGAAACGGTCGGAACAACTGACAGTTCGAAAAAGAGTCTAGTCCTTGCTTTGCTGGGTGATTGAGCCATTAATTACTCTTCGTCGACAATCCCCAAATAGTGACTGTCAATTTACTCGTATCAATGCAATCATTTGTTAACTCGGCTGAAATATGCTTTTACAGACGATATTCATCCATTTAGAACGGATAAATTTAGATGGTGATGTACAAATCTTACTCTAATGTCACAACTGAAAACATCTTAACCTTACCTGCCCGATTATGAATCTAGAATCCTAAGTCGTTTAAGAGGAAATGACGACGCTGGAGAATATTTGATGACTACTTATTCACAATTTTTTTTAATGCGATGTCTCACCAAATGAGCATATATCATTTAGAAGCTTTTTTGGGAATAATACCGTAAGAGATATCCATATATGCAGGGTACTGTCTGATCAATAATACAAACATTTGTGTGAAGCTCAGGTGAGCACATATTCACCATGTGAGCGATTCAATTAATTTTATTGACAGTCATTCATCTTCGCATTACTCGTGATATAATATCAGACTCATGATGGTCTACATTGTTGACCATTGGCTCCAGTCGCTTGATGCTGTCTCATTGTCGGCACCGAGATAAATAAAATGGTCTTTGACTTTTAGGGTTTAACTTAATTATGCGAGCAGCTTTGCAACGATACTATTCACGGTTGTCAACAGTTCACAGTCGCCGGGAGTCAAACACGTCGAAATATCCATAATGTATGCGAGTGAGTTTCCACCAAGGAACAATCATGAACACTTGCAATCTCGTCGCAGTGACGTTGGAATCAAAATACCAGAATAAAAAACTCATCTCACCTTTGGCAGATGAACAATGAGTAAGCGAACACTCAGAACGTAATCTATGTAGGCCACTTCACGCAGACGTGGAGTGTATGTAATACGAAGAGCTCATATTACCTCCGACGATTTTCAGCATTTTTTATTTCTAGTGTGGTCATTGTTATCTTTCAGTGTCATCATTGTTAATATTTAGTGTCGCTGTTGCAAATATTCAGTCTTGTTATTGTTGGGATTCAGTGTAGTAACTTATTGTCTTCTGTGTCGTCATTTCTAAAATTAGGCCACTCTAACATTATTATTCGATCTAGCCTGAGGAGAAATTAGGTGTTTCCATTGTTCATATTCAGTGTCGTCATAGTTAATATTTGTTGTCGCTATAGTTAATAATCAGTGTCGTCAGAATCAATATTCAGGGTCGCTATTCATATTATCCCGTGTCACCTTCAGAAATGTTCAGTATCGACATTAATATTATTCTGTGTGTCCCGTATTGATATTCCTAATATTCACCGCTGACATTGCTAATATCCAGCGCTGTCATTGCTCATATTCAGCGCTGCCCTTGCTAATAATCAGTGCTGACGGTGTTAGTTTCCGGCGGTCTGAAATACAATTTTTTGACGCTATCAACTATTTTCAGATTTGCTTTCGATAACATCCTGCCCCCATTTCTTCGAGGAAATGCAACACATGTAGCAACGTTAACAGCCAAGCATATTACTAATGTGTTTTCCTAACTACTTCGCCTGGCTCTCTGTTACATAATGCCTGTTATCGAATTCCCAGTTCAGTCTTCATATTTCAGGCAGTCAGACTGGGCGTGAGGAGGTTTATTAATCCTGACTCCGTTTGATCCTGAGCAGACATCAAAGAACCAAATATTAGTCCCTTATATCCTCAGCTAACAGAGGTAGCGTAATATAAAGAGATTATTTGACCCGTTGGTGCGGATATTCTTCAACATAATAATTGTGCACCAGAGTACTGTCCAGCTGACGAGTTTGAAGTAGACATCATAGATGAAATTATCGATGTCCGTCTAAATGATGATTTCCGGTGTTGAATTTTGTTAACATAGTCATGAGAACTGTCAGGATAACCGAGGAATAATGTACATTCATTTTATCTTCAGTTGCATCTCTAACAAGAAGATATTGATCTGCTCTACAAATGCGACATCTTTGGAGTCGAGTACATGGAGAAGCCTACTCCAAAGCACATGGAGAAGCCTACTCCTTTTAGCGCAGCCGAAAGTTTTGGTATGGTAGGCTTGGCATGGTAACAAGGGCGGGAGCACCAGGTCCTCGATGCTTAAAATAAAGGCTCCTTCAGATCCGTAAAACGAAGGCCCGCCTCCTTGCTGCCTCATGTCACGATTGCAATTCCTGAATATAAACGCTATTCCTGACCCTCCAGACTCGCTGAGCTTTGCTCCTACGCTCAGAGTTGGTGTACTTGTTGCTCTACTGCGGTGGACAGAGCGTGGATGAGTTAGTCACATTCCCTGCACATGCCGGTGCAGGGAATGGGATGCGATTGGTTGATAAAAGTGTAGAACGACTTTCAAAATCCCACATGAAGTTACGCGACAGGAACATACGACCGTAGCAAGAAAAATAGCTAAACGAACATGTGTCAAGTATGAACACGTATTACACTTGTTCCATTCAAACACAACTGAAGAGAGAGCTTATTTAGTGTGTTGTGCGGCGTACGGAAAAGCGTACAATGTACTTTCATTGCAAATGTACCAATTCTGGGCGAGTATGCGACAAATTAAAAAGTTATTTAATTTGCAATACATCGCAATGTGAATTTTAGTTACAAGTGTGTTCGAATACTGCATGACTTCGTGGAGTCTTTATGTTGTGAGAGCTGATAGCTGTCGTAAAAAGGCACTCAACCCTATGACGCAATCAGAAAGGGTCGAGGATTTGCATAGATGGTTCTGTTTCGGAGCCTCTCATGTTGTGACGGTCCCGTGGACCTTCGCCATCAAGTTATAGAGCTGTTTACATATTTTCCACCTACGCAGGACACTGTATCATACAAACACTTAAAAATGGGTAAGTAGTCGAGTGTTCTATTTATCCTAAACGAGAAGGTATCGGTAGAATTTCTAATATCTGTCATATTATTGTCTATTTTTTTGGAGCCTCTTACTGAAAACGCCGATGCAAGTCAGTATTCTTAAGAGTTCGGTAACAATAAATGGTCGTTCCGCGTTGACCGATTGGTAGCTGCTCCTTCAGGGTGCTTGTTCTGAGTTTCTGAACACGTGTTGCTTTATTTTGCTCGAGTCGACTTATCCAGCCGATTTTGTTAATCAGGGTCGTCACGTGATCGCTCTCCGTAGAATTTCCATCGCTTATCGGTTATTGAAGAACAATACTGCCCTACATTTCCCTATATAGTTGGGCAGTTGTTTAAATAGAAAATGATCGGAGCATATATAATGAATAGCCTCGATTTATACCTGAGTCACTTTTTGAGATGGTGGAGGAATGGAAATGTCCCGTTCAGTCGAGTGCAAAATTTTCGCATGTTGTGTTAAGAGGCATTATCAGGACCTTTGACGCTGTAAACAAGTGGAATTATAGCCCTTTTTTCTGCTTTGACTTCGAGCCCATTTGAAGTATCACAGCTATGGATGTCAGTCGTGGTTTTCTCTTCATTTTTTTGTTCAGCTATTCTTATTGGTTTGGCTGTCGAATGAACAGCTATAGAACATCATCAGCATGTAGTGCTTTTTACACGATGTTGCTCGCACACACAACACAGCTGATGTCATTTACAAATAGAACGAATTGAACAGATCCGATAATCGATCCCTTAGTTACACCAAAATCTTCGAGTATCGGAAAAGTGATATTTTCTTGCATTTGAACTGTTCACTGGGGTAGCTTTCAAAACAGATGCTCCGATATTCAGTTGCGATACATTTTTTCACTATGGTGTCCTAGTGTTCACTATCATTTCTTTAGAGAGGTCCAACACGACGAGCAATAATAGACAGTTTGGTCAATTGTATTGTAGACAAGTTCGGAGATTTTCATCAGGGTGTTTTAAGATGTCCTACCCCTGTATGCATACTGACTGTGTTTAGTGATGTTTGCATCCTCCAGTCAAGTAGTCCAGGATTTGTCGTTAAGTTTTTATTTACAAAATTTTGGTTGGTTTTGGTTGGAAATTTATGAGTCTATGATATGAGGGATGAATTGAAGTAGTTGATATAGACATAAAATATTGATGAATTACGCCGTTCATGGAGTTCTAAAGGAGGATTATCATTTGTGACCATCATAGGTGGTGAAATATTTCCCTATTTAGATAGTGCTCAGATATGATTACATGTGGCAGTGTTTCCCGCTCGTGTGTTTTACCAAAATTATTTAACTAATGTCGAGCAGGCTTACGAGGCCGGTTCTAATAGCGGAGTGTCAAACATTTCATGCAATGTTACAAGATTTACACGTTCGATGATTTTTTTGCTTGGTTTATGTTGCAAGCAATGAGCTACACAAATATTGTGTAGTGTATGTTCGAAGTGTGAATGCATGTAATATTTCTATGAAATTCCTCCAAAATTGGATATCTGATCTTCCAAATCTCTATCCCTGCATTGGTAGTGTTCGGATTTTAACCATCCCTCTAATCGGCTCCCATGCATGCACGTATTTGATCACGCAACTTAGAACATGAGTGAGTATATAAATTGATCCCGTGCAAAATGGAACTCAGACTTATTTCCTGGGAAACCAACCCTCCTTGTAATCGTACTGTCGTATCCAATATTTCTCATTAGCGGAGCATGTTATCTCTGACCGTTCTTAATGGATTATCGAGAACAATTTACTAGGTACAGCACGTATGAAATATCGCCCACCTATTCACTATTGAGTGTGGATGTTATAGATACTGCGAATGATGTGAGGTTTCAAAGTAACTGATGTGATATCAAGGAAACGTACAGTCTTCAAAACATGTCGGTCGATGTGGTAGTTGGTTACTGTGTCAAGTTTGCTGGTTACGATGTCAATGATTGACAGCTGAGACGACATGATCGAATTTCCTGAGCAAGAAAATATTTCGTCAAAGTCGATTCATAGATACGGAAAACTGATTGGAAAAGATAGCTAACATGTTCTTGAACTTGAATTTCTATAGACACGATTGTATACACGTGAAGGTTTGAAAAAAAATATTAGTTGGTTCTTAGAGATTATCTGTTTACTTTTTGTCACATATCCGAATATAATATTATTGTCACCAGCGTATGATAAACGCAGTTGATATTTGTCTCCATATCTGGCGCCTACGTCCGAAAGTCAGTGTTCTTTGCAGAATTTGATTAAGCCCAATATCATTATTTTGAGTTGTTCAGTTTACAAATAGAATCGATCTTAACCCGTTTCTGATTGAGGGCTGAATTAAAATGCGAGGGGCGAGTGTTAACATGTTACTCTATACATCGTTAAGTGCTTGTTCATCTCAGTATCGCAAAGCGTTGATCTCCACTAGAGTAAAAACAGAACAAATCAAAGCGAATAAACCACTGCTGACCTACTGCAATTCACTCCAACAGATATCTATTATTGCACATTCATAGCTAAATTTCCCGCTTGAACAAAAAATGATGGCAAAACAACGCGGACAAAAAATCGTTGACCTACCTAACTTCTAGAGGCATTTGACATTATATTAAAATAAATTAATTCAATAACTGTCAAGCGTCGCATTAGGTTAATAATGAATGTCGAGATGAAATTAAGTACCAATTGTATACAAATTACTAATCAACCACCCCCAAATAATCATGTTTCGGAAAATAGCGTGATATTGAATGTTCATGACTTCATGGCCTCCTATGACAGAATTTTGTTAATGTAATTTAACAGTCATGCTTCATGATTGTTGCTTACCGATGGATTCCACAGTGAGCCACCAAGGGCAATGAGTGGCAGGGTGCAACCGCTGATGGTGTGATAATGCAGTAACAACCACTGCTTGAGGGAATGGAGAGGGGGGAGTCGCAACTGGTTGTAGTATAGAAGTAGGAGGGCAAGCGCTGTGTCTATGGTAATGGTGGGCCATCACTGGGGCTCGTCAGTAGGGATGCAATTGGGGCACCATGACAGTGGGGATGCATCTGCTGGCAGTATGACAATGCGGGCAACCACCACGTGTATGACAATGAGTGAACTGTTGCTGATGGTGGGGAATTGATAGCAGCAACTATTGGTAGGACAATGGGGAATGCAACAAATATTGTTACGCTGAGGACAACAGGATTGGTATGACAGTCTTGTTGTAGGGGAGTAGGGTTGGGCAGTAGTTCGACTGGAGTGTTTGTGCGGCATGATGTTTTTTAGTCTATCAAGTCAAGAACATATCATATTTCCCATGGCTGTCGCACATGACGTCATTCATGAAAGTTAATTACGATATTCAAGAACACGCAGTTTTTGAGAAACCGTTGGGAAGGCGCAGTCGTCACCATGAATAAGAAAATGATAGAAGCAACTGCTAGTTGTATAGACCTTCCCAATTGGCTCACCTTCTCCCAGCTATTGACGGAACACTGGTAAATAAAAACAATTGGTACATTTCAATTCATATTAGAACTATTCATTGATGGTGTAACACACAGGAGGATCCCCCTGTCCTACGCACGTTATTCCTTTGCCCTGGGGTCATAGTGTTAATATTTATCATTCATCGGGAAAGTGGTGCTAGGATAATTCATGACATGTAGGATTGGCATATGAGGATGTTCATATATTCCGACAGAGTGCGTATGACAGTAGGTCATCTGTTTCGTCTTTCGTATTCTCTCGAGGTTGAAGCTGGAGTAAGTTTTGCAGAAAAAAAACAGGCCTGATATATGACAGCCAGTGAAGGATATTAAATCCAGTTTAGTAGCTTGAAGAACCCTGACGAAGACACTACCTTGTCACTAAAAACTTCAGTTGCAGTAAAGATTAGGGGATGGGATAATCAGTGTCTACAGTATAGAAGACTCTGTCAAAGTGTAGAATACTCAATATAAGAACAGCGTATGATAAAAGATTATTTGATTTAAACGTTTTGTAATTTATAGAAGTGTCATTTAAAAAATATATGTATAAATAATGTTGATTTTGTTTTTCATGATTGTATATGTTGTTCTGAGTTATTTTTGAAAAAAGTGGTTAACAGCTGCGGAAATTGTCATTCTGACACGTTTAGTAGGACAATTTAATGATAAATGAACCCTGCCCGAACAATAACGATATCGCAAATTTTTCGAACCAGTACTGTGAGAATTTTTTTTCTAAATATTTCCAAATGTTGTCACATTTGTAATGTTTTTGGCGGACGTGACGGCATCCTGTTTAGATATAAGAGTATAGGCCTGTATCGTAGTATTATGCGTCATAAACGATGATGAGCCCCACTGACCAGTTACCACTTATTCATTTCATTAGGAAATAATCGGAGCATAAAAAGTAAAGATCTATTCACATTAATTTGAAACATACAATTTGTAAGATGGTTGTAAGTTATGTGGAAACTTTACATCTCTGTTTCCGTTAACGAAATTTATTAACTTGACAAACGCTGATGAAACCTAAGTGTTTTATATGATTGTTTTGGCCGAATGAAATTGATATCAAGCATATGGTTCACTTCAAAGCAAAGCAAATGATATTGTATGCACAACGAATTGCCTAAATGGAAATGATCATCTCATCATCGTTAATGTCCCAATCGTCATAACTCAACCTGACTGTACCTAGTCACTGTCGAGTAGACACATTGAAGTCATCAACAAGTTTTTTCTTGATTGAAAAAACAACGTGTCTCTCCACTCACCGTCATATTCGACATGGAATTCGGAAAGAGTTTTGCGAGAGACGATTGAAGAGGAATTTAGTCAGCAGTATTAACAGAAATCGGAAAAACAAATTCGTTAGGTGATCAATTTTTGCAGGAACGGAGCATTTAATGCGCAATAGTGAAGAAACGCCTGCTTTCCAATTGCTGTTACGGATATTAGCTGAGACGTCATCGAATTCCCGTGATAAAAATTTAATACTAAAAGCCCGGTGTATCTCTTCAGAAAATTATTGAACCATATATCATCGCTTCTCAGAATTAATAAATTGTTCCTTTATCGTCAGGTCTCTGCGCTACCAACATAAATCCATATTGAGTTTACGATCGTATATCAATTATTAATTCACTCGTGAAGTTTTACATCGTAGTGAATATATTGGCTGTGAAATCTATGCATTTATGATTAGCCACAGCAAAAGTTCCCCTCAATATACAATCCTGAAATAAATTCAAATTATTTGTTTACACGAACATTTGGCATTAAATATCATCATATTATTGAGCAATTTGGTGACGGCCGTCGGTTCAATGTGCTGATGACATTAGGAAGCATTTTGGTGCTGTAGTTGGAGGTTGATGGGGAAGGAGGGGAGGAAGGGGGGAAAGGGGCCACATAAAATTAATGAGACGCAGAATGCAGAATGATTGATCGAAATAGTGATGATGAGTGTGGAGGCGAGGTCGAGAGCGGGGATCACATTGTGCAATGAGGGGCATGTGTATCATTTAAGAAATGAAGAGAATATGTAAAGAGTCGTTAGCGAGAACCACTATTATGTTGAAGTGTTAAACCTGCTATAAAAGGATTGACGTACTTTGAAAGTCAATTAATCTGACTGAATTTTTTACCACTATTGAACACTTGCTAAAGAACTGTGAATCGCTTATTTTATGACAATCTTTAAAAAAAATCTTCTAGATTATCGACCCGTTGCCTATTGTTTAATGCTGCGTTCCCACGATTATTGTTTTATAAACAAAAATATTTTATATACAGTTGATCGATTTTGGGTGCTTTCCTCCAGCAATCGACAAATTCAATATCCTACATAAGCAAACGTCGCAAGGCTATCGGTACGTCGGTATCATTGATCAGCTGATGTGGGCACTTCCTGGTTTAATTAGTCACGTTCGGTTAATGGACATAAGCTCCTGTGAGCTTCGTCAACACGACTGATTAAATACCATTTACTGAACCAGCTGCAGTTGGTGGCAGATGCTTTGGCGTCGGCCCGTTTGATGTGAGTTAGTAGGATCCAGTGAAGTCCGATGGTGTAGCGTTTTTCCGCTGAATGTGCTTCAGAGACCTTCATGCAGTGTAAGATGGTGTTGCGCTGGGCCTCTGGAGGTGCATTAGTGAATAGCAGCTGGTATCACGTGGTTTGTAAACATTTTGCACCTCGCCAGCTGACAAGTTTGTGTTGAGATCACTTAGCAATGCATAGTCAATACAATCCTTATCACCGCTGTTTGATCAAATGACGATGATGTGAATTTAACGATTGTATAATGAGTGATTCACTGATATGCTAATTTATTTATCGTCACTTATCCATGTTACTACCTAATACATGAAATAATCTGAAAAGCAGCAGAAGAAACATGGTCTTAATGAACAAAAATTTCGTGACTAGTCTGAGGATGATTGTTTATGCCAGACAAAAAAATAAACTAAAAATTTGTGACGAGTAGTTGTTGCCAAAGTGGATTAGCAACACGGTAAAAAAAATGTTTTTGTAGTGGGTATACAGTAACAATTTTCCCCTGAGAGTTTCTGCTCACAAAAATACTGATCGCTATTACCGATTAACACACAATCAGAGGAGCAGGTGTTGGTTAGAAACGGAATTCAGAATTTCAAACTCCAGGAGATTACTTCCCAAAATTGTATACAGACACTCGAAGTCATATTTATTCCTACTTTGGCTTAAGCTAAACCAAATTAACATATTTTGTTCGAAAGAGACTGTGATAAATATACGATACCTTTGGATCGTATTTGTAATAATCCGAGCCTTTCCGTGCAATCACCTGTTGTGTTTAATTCAGTGTAGCTGTACGTTTGGCTGCGTTCTCAGTGTTATTCAATGCTACATTTAAAGAATTTATTTGTTGTCTATTTCAATCATACATCCCAACACAGGTGTTTGAACTTGACTAGTTTCTGTACTTGTTGGATAATCGGACTTAAGCCCCCTCATTTGATTCATGTACATAATTTGTTATAAAATAGGTCACAAAATATGTCTCATATGTAACGAGGCCCTCGATAAAGTTGTACCCAAAATGCAATGAGTATGAAATATATAACAAGGTAAAGTTGTACTGTGGATGTAAGTTGTATTATAGAAGGGAGACCGATCCTAACCAACTCGCTTGTTTCAGGGATGTAGCAAGTCTTATGTGTAACCGGTTGTATTACTCGATACAATATTGGTACCCCGAATACAATGTGTATTGTAAAATATAAGAAGCTCTTTGTTAAACAAACTTTTTAGTATTTATAAGTATTATTTACATGACAAATGATCCGTTTGACAGGAGAACTACTGAAATATAAGCACTACAGTCCGTAGAGTAAAGTGAAACCTTCCATCGTCGCGCAAATGATCTTTCAACAGTTCGCTCTCAATTTAAACTCGATTCGGGCGGTACGTGTCTCCAGACTCGTGTTGCGGAGTTCCAACCAAGGGGGATTTCCTGGATACGTTGATTTGCAAACCGAGCTCTAATAGAGAGTTTACAGTTGGCGGGGATGGGGTGTCACACGCTGGGGCGCAAAATCGACTATCAGTCTCCCCTGAATGGAAAAAATATTCATCAACAATTTTTTTTAACTATATCAACTGCACGAATGTCTACGTCAGATCGAACGTGACTTTTTAAAAATTAAATTGACTGAAAACTCATCAATAAAATAAATCTTTATAATATCATCACCCAACTTTTCCGTCGGATATGAGTATGCATATGAAAAGAAATTATCTAACCAAAAAAATATTAAACAAAAAGCGCAATCTATCAATCATCTCACAGCTAGAAATTTCGACAAAGCATACCCGTGCTGAGACGACGGTGCACATCTACAGTAATGACGTGCTGATGAGTGTATTCTAGTAATGTAGGTCTTCCACAATTTTCCAGATCTTTTATAAATAATATAATTACGTAATGCTATGGACATGGCAAATTTATTGCTAAGCATTTGATACTGCTCCTATTAGAGGGCTTGGCTTTGGCGTACTCTCATTACGCATTTATTGGATCACCCTAAGAGTAAAGGTATTTATGCTCTTCGCAGCGGAAAGTTGGAGAAATCCTTTAAAGCATTCGTTCAACGGAGTCTCATTCCCTGTTAATAAGAACTAGCTAAAATCGAAATAATACCAAAGAGCCCCAGACACCACTGCCTGCTCTCACATAAAATCTGTGGCAACGTTGTATGATCTCCTAAACATAATCTGTCAACATTACAAGTTTTTACAAACAACCTCCGGCAACAATGCATGCTCTGGAACACAATCTCTTGCAACGATTCGTGCTCACACAAACAACCTCTGGTCACGATGCTTGCTCTGAAACACAACCTCTTGCAACGATTCATGCTCACACAAACAACCTCTGGTCACGATGCATGCTCTGGAACACAACTTTTGCAACGATTCGTGCTCACACAAACAACCTCTGGTCACGATGCATGCTCTGGAACACAATCTCTTGCAACGATTCATGCTCACACAAACAACCTCTGGTCACGATGCATGCTCTGGAACACAATCTCTTGCAACGATTCGTGCTCACACAAACAACCTCTGGTCACGATGCATGCTCTGGAACACAATCTCTTGCAACGATTCGTGCTCACACAAACAACCTCTGGTCACGATGCTTGCTCTGAAACACAACCTCTTGCAACGATTCTTGCTCACACAAACAACCTCTGGTCACGATGCATGCTCTGAAACACAACTTTTGCAACGATTCGTGCTAACACAAACAACATATGGCCACGATGCTTGTTCTCTCAAACAATCTCTGGCAACGAAGATTGCTCACAAAAAAGCACTTGGCTCCAATGCTCGCTCACACATTCTTTTTCTAAACTTTTCCGGTTGAGTCAAATCAATTCTGGCAATGACACATGATCTCGCAATCATTCGCTGACAGCGTTGTATTCTCACGGAAAGAAAAGTGAACCTGTTGCTTTCAAGCTGCATTCAATACGAGATTCAATCGTATGTTCTGAGAGAACCGGACACTTCATTTGCAAGGTTTGTTTGATGGAGGTCTCTAGATATGAAATATGAGTGTTCACAAATTCCGTCGAAACTCGATTGGTCGTACGTGTTTCCGGGTTTCATTTGAAGCATGAGTGCAATAAATATCTACGTTTTAAGGTAGTGACTTCCATTGTCTTTTCAGGGAGATTATACGTATATGAATATGTATGCATATATTGATATGTGCACAAACATACATTAGGACACGGTTGTGTGCTAACATACACATAGGCCCTGCTAGCACATAAATCGCCATGAAGTTGAACCCATTGCAGATTTTGAGTAAATAAGGCCTCGGAACCATTCTTCATACATGCAAATTAACAACCCGGTTGACTCGAGGTTGTTCCATTTGCCTCGAATATTTGCGGATCGGTAAACGAACTAGAACCGCATCTGATCATAAGTTTCGCTCACAATTGGGTGCTGAACTCAGCTAGATATGACTGATGATAATAGGAGGGGGATACCACTAATGTATGCGGCAGATCGGATATA
>SDVV010009845.1:0-16513 GCA_016164225.1 Gammarus roeselii | reverse complement strand
TAACAGCGAGGACAAAGCAATATGATCGATCCATGAGGTGGAAAGAGAACCGTGATTCACATGCGTGTACGTGTCAGGTGGCAGCAGCCTTGTGTCCTAAAATGCAATATTATGCTCAGCAAATGGCTCTTCAATCTCAATGAACCTGTTAGCATGTGGGGAGGCATTAAAATCTCCTAAAATACACACTTGTTGCTCTTCCCTACTTTTCAATTTACCCCCATGAACACCCATGCATCTGAGATATTCCTCCAGATCTTCACCGGAGTTGACAGGGATGCAAACATTTAAGAACAGCACAGAGTGTTGTAACGCTCAGACCCATTAAGGATTCTATTGAAATCGTATTGCCTAATTGTGGTGGCGTTGGCTAGCATGTGACATAAAGACCATCCATGATGCCGTAACTTCCTTAGCAAAACCTCATAGTTCCCACAATCGAAAGCTTTGCTAAGGTTCATAAAAGTTGCACCAGTGGCTTTCTCACTATCAAATCCATCAACAACATTACCAGTGAACTCAAGTAAAGCATGTTCTGTATTCTTGAAGGCCTAAAGACATATTGATCTTGGCTAAGTAGGTTATTAGATACAAAGTGAGAATAGAATCAAGCATAAATAACGTTGTCAAAAACTTTGCTTATGACGCGCTTGACTTATATTGAGCAGTAATTTTTCATCTGGGTTCTACTTTTATTTGGATTTGATTTGATTTGGGCCTCATTTCCACCAGAGCCTCAACGTGAGTCATAATAGGCTCCCCCGTAGGGCGCGAGGTATTTGGATATATTACTCATTATTGCACTTTTGAGTGCATGTGAAGGTGAGGGTCAGTGAGTTCGATATGAGAGAGATCGTGAGGGAACAGCATTGATGAGCCTGATAGATGCTGTTTTGGAAGGAGAGGGTGGAGGTGGTGTTGTGGTATGGCTGGGAAGTGATCGCACCTGTTCCTAAGGGTCATTAAGACCCCCTGACACCTGTGCACCTGTCAGCCCAAACAACTAATGGTGTTTCGGCGCTCAACTTTTGTTGCCACAATTCAGTTAACGTTGCCTGCAGAAGAGCTGTGCCATACTTGAGAGCAGCTTCTGGAACTTGTTCTTCCAAACTTGGTTATAAAGAAACGTTACTTAGATTGAGTGTTATTTGTCGGCCTGATAACTCACCATTGCTATCAAAGTCTTACTAACTGAACTTTTCACGCAAATATTCCTAGAGTACCCCAGCAAAAGTGGAACATAGCACATCCAGCGTGATCAGTTCCGTGGGTACAGTGTGTACCGGCTTCAATGGCACATAGTAAGTCCAGTGCCCTCAGTTGCACAGGTACAGTGTGTACCAGCATCAATGGCACATAGTAAGTCCAGTGACCTCAGTTGCACAGGTACAGTGTGTACCAGCATCAATGGCACATTGTAAGTCCAGTGACCTCAGTTGCACAGGTACAGTGTGTACCAGCATCAATCGCACAGTGTAAGTCCAGTGACCTCAGTTGCACAGGTACAGTGTGTACCAGCATCAATCGCACAGTGAAAGTCCACTGACCTCAGTCATCTCCGACAGCAACGCAACACGACCTAGACCGCCACGCGGTTAGGTCGACCACAGTAGACTTCATTTTTTCAGGTAAGATTCAGACGGAACGAATCTTTGCCTCCAATCATTCAGAACTTCAAGAGTAATATGTACGCACGCCAGTGCGCACAGGTATCATCGTTGGGACTGGTACAAGGTTTACGGCTACACGAACACGTCAGCTCCGACAGCAACGCAACACAATGTATACAGCTACGCGGTCTAGTTAAGTAGAGGTACAATCTAGTTATTCAGGTAAGATGAAAACTCAGACGAAACGAATCCCCGCCTCCCACCACTCAGAAATCCAAGAGTATTATGCACGCGCGCCAGTGCGCACAGATAGTATCGTCGAAATTAGTACAAGGTCTATGGCTTCACGAATTAGATAAACTCCAACCACAACGCGTCACAGGGCTTATAGCTACGAAGTCCAGGTCAACCCTAGAAACTACATATGATCCGTGCACGCGCAAGCGAGCACAGACTGAAGAAAAAACACCTATTTACAAAATCACAAGCAGAAACTCGAGCACGAATTCATTAGCAATATATATTATACATGACAAAATTGTGGATCGTGAAAAAAAGTAGGGGCAGATTCATCACGGGCAGCAAAACTGCTAGGATTGATTTCGCACTTATTGTTTAAGAGGATGAGGTGGGGTGGGGGGGCGGCGGGGGGAGGCAGAGGTCCTTAGGGTCTTCATAGAGCCCGACAAATCCCGGAGGGCAACCCAAGTCCCCCGGGTCTTCCCGAGCTCCCCGGGACCCTCGAGACCCCTCGTCTCAGCTCATCTCGGCTTGTCTCGAATCATTTCGGCCCAACTCGGCTCGTCGCGAACAACTCGACTCGCCTCAACATATTTCGACTGATCTCGACGCACCTCGATCAGCCTCGACGCGACCCTGGCCCTCTGCGCTAGTAATCCGCGGACTTTAATGGGTAATTGTTCTACTCAAGCATTTCACATATATACATTTGTCTGTATATGGGTTTTACAACTTGGGGAGAGGGATGCAGGGGTCCCATGGTTCAGAGGGGCCTCAAGCGGATCCCAACGTTTCTCAGGGGTTTCCCAAAGAGCCCCGGAAGGGTCCAAGTGGGTTTTGATTTGATGTGAGCCTCATTTCCATCAGAGCCTCAACGTGAGTCATAATAGGCTCCACCGTAGGGCGCGACCGTCATTGATTCAGGTAAGTTCGAACGGCCTTGCGTGCGAAAATATTACACTTGTCAAGATGAAGTCAGTACATATTTCATTTCAATTGTAGCATGTTCGCGTACTAGCGCGTACAAGAGAGTAAAGAGTTAACGCTCATCTTCGTAAATGTATTGTTATCTCTGTGCGTAATGGGGTGGAGAGACCACCTCATTTGGACAGGTGCTTGGGATTTGGACAGCTTCGTATAGTCCGGTGTGTTTTCCGAAAGCAATAAGTTTTTTACGGTAGGTTGGGTCCGTGAGTAAGCTTTGTAGGTTGCACGGGGGATTTATGAACGCTCGTCGGGCTGCCGCGAGTGCGTTGCAATCCATCAGTAAGAGTTTCACGCTGATAGCCACTTGGTGGCAACAGGGTTAAGGAGGCGCGTTTGGTCCTATGTCAACATCCATCAGGCGGTTGTGAGTTATCCACGTGTGTCCCGTGCACAAGCGGTTGATGAACACTTGGTCTTTTCTGTTGTTGAACTTTGTTTCCCATTCTCCGACTGAGGGCTTGACTGCTAGCATTTTTGTCTACTCTGTGGCCACATTTCATCCCATCGGGTTGTTATATGGGAGTTGATGATAGGGAAACAGTCCCGTTAATGTATTGCGAAAAATTGTTCTTGGTGAGTAGATGTCAGTTTAGCAAGAGAGTCCGCAAGTTCGTTTCCTCTTATTCCCGCGTGTCCTGGGATCCAGCAGAATTCAACTGCTGACCCGTCTCGGACATCACAAAGAGATCGTGCTGCATTTTACGTAGAACAGATTGTTCGTAGTGCAGTGTTTTAAGCTGGGTGAGAACACTCAGAGTCGTTGGTGGAGGGTGAATTACGAAGGTGGTTTCGCAGCTGAATTTTCCGCTTAATGGTGGCCGAGGAAGCTGGACTGAAGCCCCAGACGAACCCAGCGGGTATATGCTGTCTGTCTGCGTGGCTAAGTACTGTGGTCAAGTGTTTTGTGTCTCTGTCAATGGATGTGTATTGGTTGATGTCAAAGAATTATAGGGTGATTTTTATTGACGTTGTATATTGGTCCCAGTCTGCTCTTTTGTAGTTACGAAAAGTGTGAGGGGGCTTACAGTGGATTGGGGATCGAAGTTGATAGTTGATGACTATTGGGATGTGCCAGACGACATGTCCTAATAGACCGCTCGTTGGCAATTCAGTGCGAGATTGGGAGAGACGTCTGGGGAAGTCGGTAGTGTGTTGGGGTTGAAACGCTATCGAATGGTTGTGTCTTTGTTCAGTGTGAGAAGTGTCTCCAGCTGGTCAACAGGAACACCGCCCTTCTGGTCTCTCGCTCTGCGAGGTAGCCTGGAGAGGTCGTGTGCACTGAAGTCATCTAGGGCGAAGGTGCTGGTGGTTGTGTTAAGGTAGCCCAAATGGGGCGTATAGTGAGGTGGACATGGACTGGATGGAGGGATATATTGTAAAAAAGATTGTATTCTTGTTTGTGAATTTGTATGTGTAGGGATTGTAGTTCCAAAGTGTGATCGGGTGTATGTGTAGTGATTGTAGTTCCAAAGTGTGATCGGGTGGAAGTTGTAACTACGTCACTTTCCCAATGGTGTTGCCCAGGGCTCACGTCCTTTCCCTTCCACTCTTCAACGCCTTCATGCACGACCTGCCAATATCAATTCAACTCTAAATCGGCTCACACGCGGATGACTTCACAATAAACCCACATCACAAATGAGACCGCAGCTGCATACCTCCAGCAATACCTTAACTATCTCAAAGTCTGGTTACTAGACAACAGAATGAAGGTGTCCGCAACCAAGTCATTCCTCACAATTTCAACACCAGATGCCGCATCTACCCTCATGTCTCACAACACAGCCCCATACCCAGTCGCACTACTACGATCCTCGGAGTCTACCGGGACGCAATACCTCCCTACCACATTCTCCGCCACTATATCTCCAACTCAGTCATTCTGGTCAGTCAGTTCAACCACATTGAAATGACCTAGAAAACTATCAATAAACTCACTCAGGTGTGTCCACAATTGCTTCCTCTCCTCCTCACTTCTTTTACTACCAGGTTCGTAAGTAGTCACAAACGCCCATCTTTCTATACCTAACTTAATTTTCACCCACATCAATCTTGAGAACACCTTCCCCCCCTCTCAGTAACACAACTCACTCATTATCAACACTAAACATCGTGCCAAACCTTCCTTCACGCCCGACTTTCGTCCATTTACCACACCCAACTATTGGGTTTGGAGAAGCGGGAGCCTCTCCACCCTCACACGTTCTGCCACCTTTGATAAGGAGTTTACAGAGGGAGGGATTCCCAATTTCCCCGCTCTGTTTTAAAATTATTTTCGTGTTCGGCGTATTCCCTACAGTGTTGAAGAATGACTATCTTGCAGTGCTTGATGATGCTGTTGTACTTGAGGAATCTGTTGCACATCGCAGTTGTTGTTGTAACTGGATAAGTTTGTGTTTTCACTTGCTCACCAAGACTTACACTGAATTCTGATGCATCAGCATTTAGGAAGACAAGAGTTAATACTTTAGATCGAGCGTTTTGTGTTTTGACCTAGTGGGCCAAATAAATTTCAGTAGCTCCGTAATCCTTTGCCAAGGCAGCTGCAAAAGACCTAAGGTCTGTTGTTGGGGTGAAGCAAGACGTGTATATAAATCATTTGGTTAAATTGAATGACTGGTGAATTTCGACGGTCCCATTGTGTTTGTCAATTATAACTCGATGAAAAGCTATTTCTCTGTGTAGTAAGAGCCATATGGTTTAGCATTGCGCTTCTACTTTTTATTCGAATGAATCTTTATGAATCTTTAAGAGACAATGTTGATAACATTCGTTGAACGTAGTTTTCGACCGATTTAGACCTTTGTGTCTTTTAACCTTACTCGGGGGAATTTCGAAACTTTTTAGTTCCTCGACTGTCAACGAGTTTTTAGGTAAAACATCTGGCTAAATGTCTGCTAGGTGGAGTCTCCTGCACCTGGCGGTTTAAATGTTCTTGGTACTGAGTGGAGTCTCCCGCGCCCAGCTGTCTTGGCCGGCTGAACCCACAAGCCCCCAACCCCACCTATATAAGCGAGGTCTGCGGAGCTTCGTCACTCATGAGGGCTAGGAAAGCTGCTTACCGTA
This sequence comes from Gammarus roeselii, assembly GCA_016164225.1. Classification (NCBI taxonomy): domain Eukaryota; kingdom Metazoa; phylum Arthropoda; class Malacostraca; order Amphipoda; family Gammaridae; genus Gammarus; species Gammarus roeselii. Next base: position 10,610 of record SDVV010009845.1, on the reverse strand, counting down.
AGGAGTGCATTGTTAAGATAGCAGGGGGAGGAGGAGACCCCATAAGGCTCTTACTACATTACAGAGAAATGGCTTTTTATCGAGAGAATCGAGATAACAAAAGTTATATTCTCTTCCACTCGTAAGAGCCATATGGTTTAGCATAGAAAATACAATCATGTTGCGCAAGCTGGCCCATGCCATAAAAGCACAGAACTTGGATGGATCGGCTGCATCTTAAACTGGGTGTTTCCAAAGAAGCGCTTGCCGTGTAAGGAAATGATAATACATTTGTATAAGTGGTGGTAAGGACTATTATCATAGGCCAAGACAAGTATTGCATGGTGCCTACGACAGCCAATATACCAGCTCATAGCGGCCAAACAATATGCGGACCTAGAGTATGAGCACCTAAATAGTAATTATGTACATCAATATATACTGCCTTCTAGAATGAGTTTTAATGAACAGCCAGGTAGTGGCAGTAAAATCCTCAATGTTGAAGAATATACTATGTGTACCATAGATAATATAGTAACCTTGCCGTATAGTGAGTCGGATAAACTAAATATATGCTGAGGAAACCGTAGCGTTAGCGTTGAGTACTTCATAACGATATGGTAAGATAATCTATACACGTACCCTATAATATGTACCAGTTTCTGGCATTAGCTAACGTAATGTCACAAGCCTTTGACGTGAGAGGGACTATCCACCTGGTTCTCAGTGAGATGCAAGGTTGGTTAGGGTTCCCCACGGTCAATAAGTATTTGTGCCCTAACACGTAAGGCGACTTCCAGAACTCCTTGGGTATGAAGTCTCGGAAAGGGACCCCACTCGTTCAAGCAAGAGAGGAGGCAGATTTTCTGGCGTCGTGAGCTTTAGTGAAGGCATGCGGTGTGGCTGCATTGATAAACGAGCAGATGTAATGGCCCACCGATGATGTCTTGAGTCGTTTGCCTGAAGTAGGATGGATGAGCAACAAGTCATTGTTCGACGGACATCGTGCTACGTAGGCATTGAGTATCGTCATAGGGCCTAGGACGTGTGCTCGGCCATCCGGCAGCAGTGAGGCGACAGAGATGAGCAGTGGCGTGTGGGTGAGGGACTGGTTTCAGCACTGAAACTTGCCAGAGGTCAGAACGAGCGCGCATGGAGGGTTCTAGGAGAAATGCAGTCCCGTGCGTGCCGTTGCTGCAATCTCTGAGACCCTGTCTCCTGCTGCGCGAGCGACGAACGACAGAGTCTTCTGAAAGAGAGCCAAAACTGACGTCGTCTGAGTAGTGAAGCGAGGGAAGGCGAGCATGTCGAGAACCGGCTCCAGCTTCCACTGCGGCACGAAACGGCTTTGTGGTGAGTACTCAAGAAACTGGGCCTCTGCCAGTTCCGTGAAGAACGCCTCGTGGGTCGTGACGCCAAACCCATGAAAGAGAGGCAAATGAAGCGCCTCCCAGTGAGCCAAAACTGTACGAGGAACAAGCTGCTTTTACTTGCCGGCATAGTGCAAGAACGGGAAGGAGGTGGACTGCACCTTCGTGGGGCGTAACCTCGCTTGGAAACGAGTCCAGCAGCTTATGGTATTGGCGTTGTGTGGACTCCCTGTACGTGTTGACCAGACTGTCTGCGAGCGATCTATCGTATTTGAAGGTGAGCACCGTTTTGCAAAACTTGAGGCAAGGTACCTTGAGAAGGGTCGTAATGTTAGAGGCTCCTCTTTGCATTCGACGCACTTGGGACACGTCGAGTGCGGGTGAAAGGTCGCAGAAGGACGCGACGACCTTGGGGCCCCCCAGTGCGTTGGGGTGGTCGGGCACCACGAGGACGCCGCAGTAACGGTAAGTCTTGAGCTTGTGGGGCACCTGGTGGATCAGGTTGTATGAAGGGAACAGGTATATTTCCCTTCACTGAGTCAAGTCGCATTGGAGGGAAACCACGAATTTATTTATTTATTTATTATTTGCTTCTATGTTCCACCGGAGTCCCAACGCGAAGTTAATGCAGACTCCCCCGTAGGGCGGTGGAAACCACGAATGATGCTCATGGGTGCTGAGACGGAGCTGCAAAAGGTGAGAGGAGGGCCCTGCGAGGGCATTGCGGTAGGATTCGTGAGAGCTGATCAGCCCAGACGCTCTGCGGTCGCGAGAAGCAAGAGGTGACGGCGCTGGAGAATCTTAGGAGCTGTGCTCTGAACTTCAGCCACGCCGAGGCCTTGTTGGAGCCCAAGTGGTTCACCATTGTTACCCCGGCCCTGTTGTCTGACAACACGCGGATTGTAGTGTGGTGCCAATGAGCTCGTGCCCGAAGTGCATGTACGATGGACAGCGAATACATCCCAATGGCGACCAGCGGCCGTAAGACAGCTGGTTGCTGCAGCATACAGACCCCGCGCGTAGCCCGGTACGTCCGTCCACAGGAGGTGCTTCGGTGGAGGCATTACGAACGGGACGTGGGAGTAAAAGAAAGCCTCGCTGCTCCAGTGCTGTACCGCGCGGTGGTAGGGATTGTTGAAATGACTGGGCTTGCTAGATAGGCGCAGGGATCGTGCTGCTAGCACCACTCCGTTGAGGAAGTGGTGACCATGGCGTAGAAGGGTTCTTCAATACATAAGGCCGAGGGAACTCTGATGCTGTCGAAGCGAGACAGTTCTGCGAGGAAGTATCTCCGCAACCATGTCCTTGCGGCGGTCGATGTGCTGTGAGGTCGGGGCGATAGACTCTGCCTTTCCATTGAGTGTTACCCTCAAGAAGTCGAACTGCTGGGTGGGTTCCGGATCAGATTTCCCCAGGTGGACGTGGTAATCGAGCTTGAGGAGGAAGTCGTAGGCCGTCTGGGTGGTGCGCCGTCGGTGCCTGGAGCAGCCAGTCGTCGATGTAGACGGCCGCATCTATCCCTTGCTGGTAGAGCAAGCGAAGGGGTAGCTTCGCGATCGTTTTGAAGACTTTTGGTCCCAGGTTGAGGTGGAATGGGAGGGCCAAGAAAAAGTACCGTTGACTTAGAAGTTTGAAGGCCAGGAACTTTTGGAACCTTAGATGAGTTGGGACGTGTGGGAAAGCGTCCTTGGTTTTCAACTTGATGAACCAGAGAGGGAACTGCAGCACCGCTCGTATACGTTGTAAGTTGGACCCTCAAAACGTGGTTATCGGGATGTATTTGTCAAGTTCTGACAGGTCGATCAATAGGTGATCCCATCCGGAAGCCTTGGGGACCGCGAAGATACGAGATGCGAAAGCTGGTTGTTTGGGCCCTGCCGTGACTACACCTTTGCGCAGGAAGTCTAACACGAGGGGGTTGAGAATGCTCTCGTGTTGTCGGTGCAGGACAGTGTAATCGAGAGGAGGGGGTTGTGGCGCCCCTCTCAAAATTTGCCTTCAAACAGGAAGCGTTTGACCCAAGGCGTCGCTTCGCGCCCGCGTGCTTGGTGACTCCTGAGGGCCGCCGGAAGAGCGTTAGTGCTTACGGGAAGGGGAGCGGTCTCGCTTTCCAGTCACCTGAGGACTTGAGCGGGGTGGAGTGCTCATACGAACAATGCAGTGACTGCGGGGAACTTGCGTGCCATCCGTAAGACGGGATCACGGATGCGAGCAAGAATCCCCGTTAGTGACGCGCTGAGGACCTAGCCGCGCAAGGTTTGAGCGACCTGAGCGTGGAGCTGGAGATCCTTCGTACGTACTTATGCCGCGATGTGTCGGAAAGAAAAGGCGGTCTTGCCCTAGTGGTCTCGAAGTGAGCCTGTGGGAGGACGATCGGTGCGTTAGCGAATTCCCTCAGAGCCCCGATTCTATGGTAGCCTGATGTAAGGCAAAAAGTGCCCATTCGACCCAGAGTCGACTTCCTTTTAATTGGGAGGCTCTGTCACGTTGCACGATATCTGTTCCTGCACGCCGCAAAAGTAGGATTTTCTGGAGGCGCTGTCATGGCTTAGGTCTATGTTGCACTAACTGGCCTGGAGATGTGACCTTCCAAATAAACTGGAGAGCCGCAGGCACTCGGTACGGAGGTCATTGTTGGGCACAATGCGAGCCTGTGATGCGGTCATCTGATGACTCGCGATCGCTCACCTGTTGCTGAGGTGATTTTGTGTTGCGGGTAAATTTTGTTGACAAAGTTCGTATATCAACAAATTTTCTCGTTGACAAATTTTATGTCCACAAATTTTGTGTGTTGACAAATCTTGTGTCAATTTTGTCGTGTTGACAAATTAGGAGGACAAAATTCATGTGTCAACAAATTTGCTGTGTTGACAAATTTATGTTGACAAATTCTGTGTAACGACCCATTTTCATGCATTGACAAATTTCTGAGTAACGACAGAGTTGTGTCGACAAAATTTTGAGTTCAACAAATTTATGTCAACAAATTTTGTGTGGCGACAAAAGTTTGTGTCGACAAATTTTGTGTCAACAAAATTTGTCCACAAAATTTGTTTAGACAAAATTTGTGTGGACAAAATTTGTGTGGACAAAATTTGTGTGGACAAAATTTGTGGACAAAATTTGTGTGGACAAAATTTGTGTGGACAAAATTTGTGTGGACAAAATTTGTGTGGACAAAATTTGTGTGGACAAAATTTGTGTTGACAAAATTTGTGTCAACAAAATTTGTGTTGACAAAATATGCGTTGACAAAATATGTGTCGACAAAATTTGTGTCGACAATATTTCTGTGTCAACAAAATTTCTGTGTCAACAAAATTTCTGTGTCGACAAATTTCAGTGTCGACAAAAATTCTGTGTCGACAAAATTTGTCGGCAAATTTCTGGTCGACAAATTTCAGTGTCGACAAATTTCTGTGTCAACAAATTTCTGTCGACAAATTTCTGCGTCCACAAATTTCTGTGTCGACAAATTTCCGTGTCGACAAATTTCCGTGTCGACAAATTTCCATGTCGACAAATTTCCGTGTCAACAAATTTCTGCCCACAAATTTTTGTGCCCACAAATTTTTGTGTCCACAAGTTTTGGTGTCCACAAATTATGTGGCGACAAATCATGTGGTGACAAATTTATTATTCGACAAATTTGTCTTTAGACAAATTTTTCTGATGCAACAAATTTCTGTCAACAAATTTCTGTGTTGACAAATTTTGAGGCGACAAATTTTGTGGCGACAAATTTTGTGACAAAAAAATTTGTGTCTGCAAGTTGTTGTCGACGAAATTCTTGAATCGACAAAATTCTTGTTTCGACAAAATAATTTTGTGTCAACAAATTCTCAGGTTGACGAATTGTCGTGTCGACAAATTGTTGTGTTGACAAATTGTTGTGTTGACATATTGTCGTGTCGACAAATTGTTGTGTCGACAAATTGTCGTGTCGACAAATTGTTGTGTCGACAAATTTCTGTGCCGACAAATTCTTGTGCCGACAAATTTCTTGTGACAACAAATTTCTTGTGTCAACAAATTCCTTGTGTTGGCAAAATTCTTGGGTTGACAAATTCTTGCGCCAACAAATTCTTGGCCAACAAATTTCTTGATTCAACAAATTTCTTGGGTCAACAAATTTCTTGGGTCAACAAATTTCTTGGGTTAACAAATTTCTTGGGTCAACAAATTTCTTGCATCGACAGATTTCTTGGGTCAACAAATTTCTTGCGGTGACAAAATTCTTGCGGCGACCAAATTCTTGCAGCGACCAAATTCTTGCGGCGACAAATTCTTGCGTCGACAATTCTTGCGTCAACAAATTCTTGCGTCGACAAATTCTTGCGTCGACAAATTCTTGCATCAACAAATTTTTGCGTCAACAAATTCTTGCATCGACAAATTCTTGCATCGACAAATTCTTGCGTCAACAAATTCTTGTGTGGACAGACTCTTGTGTCAACAATTTCTTGACAACAAATTTTTGTGTTAACAAATTTCTTGTGTCGGCAAAAATATTGTGTCTGCAAAATTTGTGTGTCGACAAATCATGTGACAACAAATTTTTGGTGTTGACAACTCATGTGTCGACAAATTTATCTTGACAAATTTTGTGTTGACAAATTTTGTACTACAAATTTCTGTGTCTACATTCCTGTGCCAAAATTTTGTGCGTTGACAAGTTTGGTGTCGACAAAATTCTCGTGTCGACAAATTTCTGTGTCGACAAATTTCTGTGTCGACAAATTTCTGTGTCGACAAATTTCTGTGTCGACAAATTTCTGTGTCGACAAATTTCTGTGTCGACAAATTTCTGTGTCGACAAATTTCTGTGGCGACAAATTTCTGTGGCGACAAATTTCTGTGGCGACAAATTTCTGTGGCGACAAATTTCTGTGGCGACAAATTTCTGTGGCGACAAATTTCTGTGGCGACAAATTTCGGTGTCGACAAATTTCGGTGTCGACAAATTTCTGTGTCGACAAATTTCTGTGTCGACAAATTTCTGTGTCGACAAATTTCTGTGTCGACAAATTTCTGTGTCGACAAATTTCTGTGTCGACAAATTTCTGTGTCGACAAATTTAGTGTAAACAAATTTGGTGCGTCAACAAATTTGTGTTTTGACATATATGTTTCTATTATTTTCTGTGTTGATAAATTTCTGTTTCGACAAATTTCTGTGTCAACAAATAACTGTCGGCAATTTTTTTTTAGGATGCAGCACACCAAGAGCAAATTCAGTATGGCAGGGCAATATTTGCCGACCCCATCTGTTGCTCTATGGGCAGCTGGTCACCAATCCACTGCCAACATGAGCGCCTCCGCACTGAATCTTACCTTAAAAAAAAAGGTGCAGTGGTCCTGAAGACCGAGTGAGGCGGGAGTGTGCTGCATCCGAAGTAGCAGCGACGAATGCATGACGGAGCTCCGCAGACCTCGTAGGGAGGGGGGTTGGGGGTTAGGGGGTACAGCGGGCTGAGACAACTGGGCGCGGGAGACTCCACTCTGTACCTAGGAGACATTTAGACCGCCAGGTGCAAGAGACACCACCAAGGAGACATTTAGCCAGATTTTTACCTAAAAACTCGGGGACAGTCGAGGAACTAAAATGTTTCGAAATTCCCGCGTAAGGTTAACAGACACAAAGATCTAAATCGGTCGAAAACTACGTTCAACAACTGTTATCAAGTGTCTCTCGTAAATATGTCTCTGTAATGTTTTCTCTTCAAAATTCATTTGAATAAAAAGCAGAAGTGCAATGCTAAACCATATGGCTCGTACGAGTGGAAGAGAAATGGATAATTTCAAGAACTACAGTACTTAGTTCAGGTTTCACGACTTGGATTAGATATTTCAAACCTTGTTTACAGTCGCTTTCGGTTTATTCTCCTAGTTGTTGTACACGTGAATCAATTACAGTGAAGGGATTAATTGTGTGGGGCTATTAACTCCCATTGCTGATTGAGTAGAGAATGATACTGGTCATTTTTCCTCAGAGGGAGGGTCAACATAAAGGGAGTGCATGGTTACGGTCTCTAGTCGGCCAACCTCGGGGTCTTCTCGCAATTGGAGTATTTCCCTTTCTTTTTGGTCATGGGGCAGCCTTTGTGTCTCTTAGAACGACCGTTTTCTTATCAGTAGAAGCAACGGAATTCTTTGGATGGGAATAGCCGAGCATCATTCCGTCCGTCATAGTCTTCTAGGGAACGCATCGCACGTTTGATGAAAGGGGTAACCAGGGTCTTATAGTCAAGGAGAGGTATGTCTTCTGCATTCCGGTGAGGAAGGGCAGTTGAATGTTAGCAGAAGGGCCATAGTGGTGTCCGTTTTGGTTTCATCAAGTCGGCCATTCTTGATTCATACACAGTCCACGTAAAGCGCAAGTCCGGTGATGAATTCATCAGCTTGGTCCTTTGCGACCTTCTTGAAGTAAATCAGGCCTGGACTCTTGGAGTTGGTTGGTCGTGGTGAGATTGTGCATGTCTTCTGGCCCATGCTTGGCTTGGAGAGTAGAGCGTGACTCAGATGCCTTGCGTCTACTTTGATGGTGACACTATCATCAACACGAGAGTTGATGTTAAGAACTGGTCGGCCAGTAATGGAGCCCAGTTCTTCTAGTTAAGTGTATGGACAAGTGTCCAGCCTGTCCTGGCATTGAATGGGATTTTCAAGTGTACGGGGAAGTCAGGGCCGTTATTGAACAGAGGTGGACGCACACATGTACGTATTTTCATTTAGTTGGATCTTTATCAGTTCATTGAGTTGGAGGACTACGGTTGCAAGACAGTCCTCAGTCTTCGGTTCGGAAAAAAGTCAAATTGTTCAGGTTGTTTTGAACTTCAAGTACGCTACTTGCTATTTCATGCTGCGATTATTTGTAGCTACCGTCTTTTCCGGCCGAGGTGGAGTTGCGTGGCGGTGGGAACATCTTGGAGGAGCATGCGTGCTTTAATGTGGGAATCCTTGGTTTAAGCACTTTATACGGGATGATAACGCCACTTTGATAAGACTAGTCCCTGCCCATCATTGGACCACTGGTTTTCGCCAGCGGTCCATGATTTCAATTTAGTTGACCTCATGACCATAATTACAGAGTTTAAATTACCGTTACACATATAAATGTTGCCCAAACTAACGTGCAGTGTTAGGTCCCAGCACAAATGAGGGACCAACTCGTCCTAAATAATTTATTGTCAGTTATCAATTAGCACGGGAACGAAAGATTGTTCTACCTTGTAGCATCGAAGTGTTGTCACCAACGACACGGGAACACCTTTAATAGTTGTTCAATAACAATCAATGGCAGAAACAGCTACACCTCGTTGGACTAGCGTCGTAAATTATGTTGGAATTCAATTAGGCTTTTAAAATTCATTATTTTGTTAGGGAAAAAAAAAATATTGCGAGTGAATACAAGGTCACTTTTTTAGTCTTCAACATGAGAACATGAACAACAACAACACCTGGTGCAGTGAGAGGAATGTGCGGGTCCATCTTGTAAGGCTGGCCCAGTTTGCAAGGCAGGTCTATCTTGTGAGGCAGGCCCGCCCATCTTGTGAGGCAGGCCCGCCCATCTTGTGAGGCAGGCCTGCCCATCTTGTGAGGCAGGCCCGCCCATAATGTGAGGCAGGCCCACCCATCTTGTGAGGCAGGCCCGCCCATCATGTGAGGTATACCCGTCCATCATATGAGGCAGGCCCGTCCATCTTGTGAGGCAAGCCCGCCCATCTTGTGAGGCATGCCCGCTCATGTCGTGAGGCAGGCCCGCCCATCTCGTGAGGCAGGCCCGCCTATCTTGTGAGGCAAGCCCGTCCATCTCATGAGGTAAGCCCGTCTTGTAAAACGAGTCCATCTTGTGAGGCAGGTCCATCTTGTAAGACACGTTCAAATAATAAATCATGTTACCCCAGCGGGCCATTGTGAATCATATCAAGCTTGAGATGAGCTTCCATCTTGTGAAACACTTCTCCGAACGCCCCTACTTTTCAAGCAGGAACATTCTGTAGAGCGTCTCGTCATTCGAGTCGCGAAATTTTGGCACGAAGTTCACCTTGACGATATCAGTGAAACCTTCTGAAAGCGCCGGCGGCTTGAATTTTGAACTGGGGGCAAATGAAGAGGAGGCGTGTTACTATGAAAGAGGGAAAACCTGTTACGTGATCGTGTTCGAAAGAGTGTTACACGAACTCGCTTTTCTATGACGAAGCAGTAGTAGTGATTGGTTCGAAAAGGAACAGCTCGTCAGTTGTGTCTGAAGTTTACTATTTTAGAATAATATGTTTGGACGCAAATGCTAGGTGTCAAATAAAATACCATTCAAGATATAAATACAAGTAACTTGATAGTCCATGCAAATGAAACTAAACAAGCTTAATATTAAGAAAAGAACAAAAATCACACTATGAATTCGAAATTTAAAGACAGATTTCATGAACGGTTTCCTAAGTTTCAATAAGTGCACGGCTTGTGGCACGGCAGATGTTAATTAGGTAGTCTAGCTCATATCAGAACACGCTGCAGTCAACCAGTGTGTCACTCAAGCCTGTATGTGATTAACTTTGTTGATGCAGAATCATAATCCGTAAATGAGCAATTCTTTGCCTTCTCAGCCACACAGGTGATCATAATCTTTCAAGTTGAAGAGACAAATTACGAACCGCAAGAATTGTGGAGCTTTGTCTAACATGTGAAGCAGCTTGCATTGATAGTATCAATAGAATGAGATGGCATACACTTTTCGTCGTGCACAGTAACCACCTCCACGCTGGACGTAGGTCGATAACCAGACAATATTATGCCTCATCCCCATCGGCGAACACACATGTGGTTCTAATTAGTCACGGTAAGCATTCTATTTCAAACTACTCAATTCAACTGCACGTCGCCACGCGGTCGACTATCAAACGCCTTCTCCACATCCATTAGCGCCTAATACATAGGAATATGGTATTCTAGCCAAAAATGAAATGTTACATAATAGCGAAAACAGAACCGTGGATGAATTTAAGCACTAGAAAATATCTTGGCGAATTCACTCTCCCGGGTTTCTCAATATTTCACGAAGATAGACAAGACTAAGAGGGTGGAAGAGTATTATTCTCCATAAAAAAACTCTACAAATTCAAGAAATTACTCAAGTAGTCGGTAAACATACAAAGTGTCGAATCACCCTCGTCGTCGTCCGCCAAAAAGCATAGTTGCAGATGATGTCGATTTATACAACACCCTACCCTCATCGATGTCATCACAACGCCAAACTGTACTG